>CM022753.1:43191553-43254053 GCA_012411365.1 Ameiurus melas | reverse complement strand
CGAGTAGAGAACGGGATTGTGGGAAAGTCGCGCTGGGTTTCCTCACTTTTACGCAGATTAGAACCGATCGGATGCGAGAGTTCATTTCCTCTCTGTTCTGTAGTGCGGATCGTGCGCCCGCGGCCCCCCTCCTCGCTCTCCGTCCGGTCGTGGACCAGAGAGTAGGGGGGGAGATATTCACACCGTTCAGTTGTGTGTGTGGGGGGGTGTGTGTGTGTGTTTTGCGTTCACCTACATTGAACCTGCGCGGGGGCAAAAACAGAGCCAGAGCCGAGCGGTGCGAGAGCGGGAGAGAGAGAAGGACACGGTTCACATCAACGCTCACCGCGACCGCGACAGGAGGAAGAGAGGAAAGAAATGCTGCTGAGAACCGAGAGAGGAACCCTGAGGAACTAACTGCACCTGCGGCTCTCCGGCAACCGTCTCGCGTTAGGTTTAAGGCGTGACTTTGCACTGATGACAGGAACTGGAACTGGAACTGGAAGCCACTAGAAAGTACCCGAATGGTGTTTTTTTTTGTAAAATAAGTAAAGGTGTATAGTTTTATGACTAAACGAGTGACGTACAGTCGAAGGTATTACACTGTTATTCCACGCGTAATCAAAGAGCCATTAACACAGCTGATGCGCTTCGTCAATATGTTAATAAAAACCAAAAAAAAACCGATGAAAGGTCTCGACGAGCCACGTCATGCGTCCAGATTAATCCCTAGCAATAAAACACTGTTGTAAAGATGCACTAGAGCATCGGGCTCCGTGTCCTTTCTTTAATAACGACGTTCTTGATGGTATAAGCGTTTACGCTCGGATCCGTGCTCGATGTCCGGCGGCGAATCTGGTGCATGACGTCTGCCAGGTGTTCACCTCCACTGTCGTCACGTCCTGCTCGTTCTCGTGGTGTTTTCTCCTCAGGTGTTCCTTCAGGAAGTCGAATGCAGCTCCGGTGGAGGCGATGGACTCTTCCAGGTCACCGCCAAGCTCCGCCCAGCGAGTTCTAGAGTGTGTGTCTGGATGTGAGAGGACCATGTGTACACGTCACAGCGCTCCCGCGCGTATCTACACAGGAAAGTAAAGGCAGTGGAAGTCAGGTGAGGGCTGACGATGAAGGCAGGGCAGTGGGGTCCAGAGGGAGAAGAGCGGCAGGCTGAGTCAGAAGAGAGAGAGAGAGAGCTGGGAGAAAGAGAGGGAGAGCTGGGAGAAAGAGAGGGAGAGAGCTGGGAGAAAGAGACAGAGAGAGCTGGGAGAAAGAGAGAGAGAGAGCTGGGAGAAAGAGAGGGAGAGCTGGGAGAAAGAGAGAGAGAGAGCTGGGAGAAAGAGAGAGAGAGAGCTGGGAGAAAGAGAGGGAGAGAGCTGGGAGAAAGAGAGAGAGAGAGCTGGGAGAAAGAGAGGGAGAGAGAGCTGGGAGAAAGAACGCGCGATGGGAGGGAACATCACAAAGATGGAAGTAGGAGAGAGAAAGCTTCATGAACGTGATCAATAGCATAAAGAAAGTGCGAGATCTGGGAGACAGTGGGACCGTAGCCGAACGAGAGAGACGCACTGAGAAACCTGGACGAGTGTTTGACTGGAGAAGGAGCCGGGTCAGGACGAGGTGATGGAACTGTAGATCCAGCTGAAGATCATAACGGGTGGAGCGGATTCTTCCATGTTTACAAACTCTGAATAAAGTTCTTCTGCATCAGTTCTTGTGTGTTGTTTTTAAATGTGTATCGGATAAGTCTCGCTCGGATGTCGCGAGTTTGAATCAGAACTCCGCCCCAGAGAGCGGGGACGCAGGTCTAGACTCCTACACTGAACCCCGAAATCAAGATCGTTACCTCGAATCGAGCTCTACGCTCGAACGGCGTCACGAAAAGGCGGGACGAGACGGTGTTCTTCAGTGAGGATCGGTGTCTGGAGTCCGACCGCTTGAAGGTGGTCGGGTCTGTTTCAGACGCTTGTTTGTTTTGGGGTATTTTCCCTCTAGAGCCGAGGTCTATAAACGCTCGCCGATTTCTACTAGAATCATGTTTCTCCGTGTATAGACTCCAGAGAAAAAGCTTCGGGTCCAGTCCAATCTGTTTTCAAATGATCTCCATTAGGACTCGTACCTCTTCCCTGAATATTTCAGTCCTTCTGCGTTGCCAAATACAATGAAATAAACTACTTCCACATCTTCCTAAAACGTTGAAAAGTTGGGGCCGTTCCACCCTGTCGAAGACCTGTCCGGCATCTAACGACCGCAGTGCTGTATCTGACGTTTCAGTGTTAGTACCCTTAATGTTCAGTACCCTTCTCACGTACGAAACCTTGCCTCCACCGTTCTGAATCCGTTTGGATCTCTATATGAACAAATTCAAGAAGACTGGACGTGTCGCGGACCGAGCGAGAGGCGGACGTCTACGAACATCCGCCGACGGAGACACGACCGCCGTGGTGCTGGTGTACATCGTCCCCTTCGTACGAACCGAGACTTTTGGGACACTGTAGGGAGTAGAACAGCGCAACGATGTTGTTCTGAATGTAGCTGTGAACAACATTACGCTTGTGTGAACGCTCTAGAATGCACAGAGGACCGTTGTTCTCGGGGCCTCGTACTGTAACGGACCCCTCCATCAGATTGGCGTTATATTCGTTCGGTCTCATCTAAAGGCATTGACGACGCGAAATCGCGAAGGTTTTGAGTTTGCGCCGCACGGCGTGGCCGTGAAGGAGGAAGTTGTTCGAAGTCAAACATCCAGTGTCCATTCTGCTCCAAACTTCACCAAGTTTGATCAAAGTCCTGGCCTGAAGACATCTACATGCCAAGATTCGTTTATCATTATACCGCCACCTGCTGGCAAGCTGAAGTGACATGCTTTACACTGGGGTATTCCGAGCAACTTTTAAAAAATATGCCAGCAAATTGTAAACATGGTAGCAACATGCTAAAACATGTTCGAACATTCTAGCACCTCGTGGCTAGGTGCTAAAGCGTGCTGTTACTGCTATTAAACAGGAAGTTGTTATAACTCAAGCATGCAAGGTTCAATCTGCTTCAATCTGTTCGGTTATATACATAGCGCCACCTGCTGGCAACATGAACTGACATGTTTTTCACTAACTCAGGCATACAATGATCAATCTGCATCAAACTTCATGTTTTATACTAATTCTGGCCTGAAGACATCTACATGCCAATATGCAGTTATAGTCATAGCGCCACCTGCTGCCAACAAGAAATTACAACGTGATACACTCTTAACAACATATAAGTGCTAAAAATGGAATGCATTCAATCCCGGCAGGGCAGGTCAGGTCAGGTCAGGGCAGGGCAGGGCAGGGCAGGGCAGGGCAGGGCAGATCACTGCTGGCAGCTTTAAATTTTGTTATTATTATTATTTTTACATTCTATTTATCTAATTTAATTGCATAAAAGGAGTAACATTGTAGAATTTAAATGTGTCTGAATGAGTATAATACAAAGTTTATGTCTTTAAAATGTGTTCAATCTAAAAAAAAATTTTTTTTTTTTTTTTTTTTACACAGCCATGTTGTTGCAAGTCCCGCCTCCGCGCTATAATTGGCTATAAAATCGGTGTATATCTTTTTTAGCCAATCCTAGCGAGATACCGAATCTTTCGCTCAAACTGACCCAATCACGGCTCAGACCGGGTTTGTCTTAACGCACGTGACGACGGAGGTACCGCCTTGTTAAGGGTTTTATTTGTCGTGTGACGTCATCAGCCAGCTGGGGGAAACATGGCGGCCGAGAGCGAGTGAGTGATGTTCAGCGGGATGTGTGTAAATGGTCTTATTAGTTTACAATATGAGCGGAATTTGTGTATTTGTTTTTTTAGATGGAGGATGTTTTAAAAGATTACTTGTCATGCTAAACTGAGGCGAAATGATCATTCTGACTACGTTTTACTGAGTAATGTTAGCTAAATACCTGCTAGCGATTTCTAGCCGTTAGTTGTTTATGCAACCTAGCGAAATATTCCGGTTTCAATAATAATTCTTTGTAAAATATTCTCTTTGATTAATTCAGACATGTTTAATTATATTAAAATTAGTTAGTGTGATGTTCAGACCCAGCAGCAAGCAGAATACTTAGCTGTGTTCAGTCATTATGTAATAATAATAATAATAATAATAATAATAATAATAATAATAATAATAAGGGCATGTTTGTTTGCAGTGTCCAGTGTGAGATTGAGGTTCTGGAGTCCATCTATCTGGATGAGTTGACGGTCACACGGAACGACGGGTAAAAAAAATCTCTTCCTTTTATTATAAATACACACACCGCACAGCCAAAAGTATGTACACCCCTTCCTAATGAGTGAGTCCAGCCATGCAGTCTCCGGTCCATGGGGTCCTCCTGAGGGACTTGTGGAATTTCTGCTGGGTTTTGGAAGTGCGAGTGCGGTTATTGTGAATGTTCGGGAGAAAACACGCCGGGGTTCTGACCGCGTCTGGAAGCAGCACCGGTGCGAGAACTTTTTCTCAGGAGCTTCCTGGATCGGGTGTCGCTGGAAAAGAACCGGACACGAGCCTGAAGTTGGAGCACCTGTCGGTGATGAGGTGGAAGAGCCGACTGCGATCCAGCCTTCATCAAGCTTCCGTGGTGGAAAGGAGGTGAATCTCCACAGCAGGATGTAGCGGAGAAGCTTCTCCAGGAGAGTGGAGACTGATGGACGTTCGGGTGTTACGTACGTGTGTGTGTGTAGCAAATAGAAGTGTGTGAGATAACTGTGTGTGTGTGTGTGTGTAGAGGATGGAGAGTGAGTGTGATCCTCCACCCCTCCACTGGAGAAGACTGTCTGGCGCAGTTTGTCCGGCTCACGCTGACCCTGGACCTGGACTCAGAGGTGTGTTCTCACATCACACGGGGTCTGTAGGTACTGAACGCTCTGGAAGATGTTCATGAAATAAGGAAAACGTGTAACGTTCTCAGAAAATAAAGGTACTTTAGTCATCTAGGGTTAGTGTTCCTTTGCTAGAGTTTCTCCTGAAGGGGAAAATAGCACAAATTTTGTAAGCATGAATATGCAAATGAGGGTGTAAACCAGAAGGGGCGTGGCTTATTTGAATAGCAAGCTTTTTTGCATGAAACTGAGGTTATTATTATTATTATTATTATTATTATTATTATTATGTAGTGATTTGTATCTCGGCTCTCTAGAGTACTGACTGCTGAGTTGGGGTTTGTGTTTCAGTACCCGGCGTCTCCTCCCCGCATCTCCATCCACCATCCCAGAGGTCTCTCAGACGACAAGCTGCTCAGGTTCCTACACTCTCATGTCTCTCTGACCTTCGTGTGTGTGTGTGTGTGTGTGTGTGTGTGTTCGTTCAGTGTCAATAATCCGTCTCTCCTGTTCACCTGCAGTTTGCAGCGCAGTCTACACTCGGAAGCTGAGGAGTGTGTGGGGACGCCCGTGCTCTATCAGCTCATTGAGGTGTGTGTGTGTGTGTGTGTGTGTGTGTGTTTCGTCACTCGTCTCACGCTGCACTGCGTCTCTCCGTCTCCGTGTCCGTGAGAATCTCTCATTTATTTTTCTTTGATCTTCTCCACAGAAAGCCAAAGAGATCCTGACCGAGAGCAACATTCCTCACGGCAGCTGTGTGATCTGTCTGTACGGCTTCAAGGTAGCGCGCCGATCCAGCTCTGATTGGTCATGTGACTCGTACTGGAGTTTGAAAGACGTTCTTATCTCTTTTTGTGTGTGTGTGTGTGTGTGTGTGTGTAACATAGCAGCGAGAGTCAAATGGAATGCTGTAAAAAAAAAAAAAAAAAAACGGAAAAGTTCCACGTATTACGCCGTGAAGCTGCTGGGTTCTGGACTGTGATTGGTCAGGAGGGGTTGATTCATTCTCTAGAACAGCGGCTCTGACCGTAGCGCCGCTTCACATCACAGCTTTAGTTGTAACGGACGCGCTCGCTTTAATACGTTTAATACGGGGACGTGCCGTTCGAGGAGACGAATCCTCTAAGCAGCAGCGATGTGGGCTCGGGCTATCATCAGCCTCCTGTTTGAGTTGTTGAGAGATCGACGGTGCTGAGTAAATACTGTAAAGTATTCACCCCCCACCCTGATGTATTCCGTCTTTGTGTATGTCTTGTACGAAATAGATTTAGATCCTCAAACGAAGTACAACATGAAACGAAGGCGACCCGAGTAAACACGCAATATGGTTTTATTTGTTTACCTTTTTATTGAATGAAAAAAAAAAGTTATCCAACACTCATCACCGATGTGAAAAACTAATTGCCCCCTTAAACTTAAAATCTGTTTAACAATAACTGCAATTAAACACTTCTGATCACTGGAGATCAGACGGTCACTTACTTCTAGGACTAGGATTTACTCCTACGCTTTGGATCGTTGTCTTGCTGCATAATCCGGTTACGCTTGAGTTTCAACTTACGGACTGAAGACCGGACATTCTCCTTTAGGATTTTCTGGTAGAGAGCAGAATTCATGTTTCCCTCAATTACTGCAAGTTGCCCAGGCCCTGAAGCAGTGAAGCATCCCCACACCATCACACTACCTCCACCATGCTCGACCGTAAGTATGATGATCTTTTTGTTTGGTTTACGCCAGATGTAACGGAACCCCCGTCTCAGACCGTTCCACTTTCGTCTCATCAGTCCACAGAACATTCTCCCAAAAGGTTTGAGGATCATCAAGGTGTGTTTTGGTGAAATTCAGACGAGTCTTAATGTTCTTCAGGGTTAGCAGTAGGTTTCAACTCACCACTCTTCCATGGAGCCATTTTCCCTCGGTGTCTTTCTGATAGTGGAGTCATGAACAGTGAGCTTTATTGATGTAAGAGAGGCCTGTAGGTCCTTCAATGTTCTCCTTGGCTCTTCTGTGACTTCCTGGATGAGTCGTCGCTGTGCTCTTGGAGGAATTTTGGAAGGTCGGACACTTCTGGGAAGGTTCACTACTGTGCAGAGTTTTTCCATTTGGAGATAACGGCTCTCACTGTGATTCTTTGGAGTCCCAGAGGCTTTTGAAATAGCTTTGTAACCCTTCCCAGACTGATGTCTTCCAATCACCTTCTTCATCATTTCTGGAATCTCTTTCAGCTTTGCCGTAGTGTGTTACTGAGTAAAACCTTTTAACCCACTTCCTGCTGTTGAGAAAGTTCTGTGTAAGTGTAGATGTGATGGAACAGGGTCTGCAGTAATCAGGTCTGGTTGTGTCTCGTCCAGCTGAACCCCGTTATCAATGCACGGTCATCGATTTGGGGGATTAGAAACTATGGGGGCAAATACATTTTCACACAGGCCCAGTTGGTATTGGATAATGTTATTTACTGAAGCAGAAAGGTTTTCATTTAAAAACTGTATATTGTGTTTACTTATTTTTTGTTTATCTTAGATTTGGTTTAAATTTCTGAAACAATTTCGTATGAGATCTACACAAACACAGAAGAAATCAAGATGGGGGGCCACTTACTTTTTCACAGCAGTGTAGTTGTAGATAAATAAATGAATAATAATGAGGTCTGGGGTTTACATTGTGTGTGTGTATCAGACATTTATTCTGCCTCTAAATGAAATTTCGTTGTTGATGTTGATCTCGGGGGTTCAGGAGGACGAGGTGTTCACCAAGACGAGCTGTTATCATTACTTCCACTCTCACTGTCTGGGCCGCTACATCACACACTCGGAGGAGGAGCTGAAGGAGCGACTGAGGGAGCTGGAGGAGGACAAGACCAGAGACGGAGGAGAGGGCGAGGTAGGGGCTGACGCTGGTTTAATTCAGGGTTTTTGCGCAGCCCTCGTTGTAACCATAGTAACACAGTCTTCAGCGTAGTTCCACTCTCGTGTTGTCTGTTCCAGGAGCTGTGCGTGGTGTGTCCCGTCTGCAGAGAGCCGCTCCTGTACGACCTGAACGCTCTGCTTTCATCTCCGGTACCCAGATTCTCTCAGGTACCGATACAGCACCACACACACTCGTGTACACACACACACACACACACACACACACACACACACTGTACAAACCACACACACATCTCATCCTGTGTCAGTGATGAAAAGATCAAGTTGACGGAGTTGGTGGTGTTCTCAGTGCTAACACTGCACCATTGTCCTCTGTGTACTGTGTGTGTGTGTGTGTGTGTGTGAGCTGTGTACTTTGTGTAGTGTGTGTGTGTGTGAATAATGTTTGTTCTGTAATATGCTGTGACATCTCTTCCTGTCTCTCATGCTGTTCTCACCTGACACAAGTCCCGTCTCTCTCTCTCTCTCTCATATATATACACACACACACACACACACACACACAGCAGGAGGATAAAGAAGTCACAGCAGAGTTTAAAAGAAAGTGGGCGGAGTTACAGAAGATTCTGGACCGTCAGAGAGAAAAAGGAGGAGTCATCGACCCCGAGGCCGAGTCTAATCGCTTCCTCATTCACATTAACCATGTAAGTGTTTAAGGGAGCGTTGGACACGCCCCTCACCCGCGCCCCTCACCCGCGCCTAGCCTCTACACACACCTGTGCCTCTTCTCTACAGCTGGCATTATACTTCACGCAAACGTTAGCATTAGATTCAGACTTCCACCAGAAAACGTGTGTAACGATCTAAAATCACTACAAGCACTAGCATCACTTCTTTGAATATGCAGATTAGGAAACATTCGTGATATTTAGGTGAATGCTTTTGAACATGAATTCGAATGCAGATGAGGAAACCTCTTCACATACTCTACCATCACCAGCTTTAGGAAGCTTTGCGCGAAAATATGCAAATGAGGAAACCTCTCTGATAGTCCGGTCACCATTCTGTCAGTCCTGCAGGACTCCTCTGCCTTTGAAACACATTTTATTGACGTGTTCTGCTTTTTAATGCGAGACGGTATCGCTCGTAATAATTTTAGATGAATTTTTATTGATTTTTTTTTTATCCCAAATGAACATGAAACCGCTCGTGTAGATTTGTATCGTGCGCAGTATGGAATATGTAATACTTGTAAATGTTTTCATACTATTTAAAATGTCTTCTAATTGTTTGTTTGTTTGTACGTTTATTTGGTCATATGTTTGTTTATTTACTTTTACCGATAACCTTGCCCTTGCCCTTGGTGTTGACATGGGAGTTGATAATGAGCCACCTAACCTAGCATTAGGTACCATGTAGCTAGCTACGAGTAAACTAGCTCACATTTAATAATGTTACCGTGACAACCGGCATCTCTCGCTCACTAACGTTAGGTACAACAGCGAAACACCAATGAATGCATGAATATGCAAATTAGGAAACTAGGTTAGAATCTAAAATCGTCCGTAGCGCTAGCATAGCTGTTTTGAATATGCAAATTAGGCAGCATCTAACATTTCACTAACTGGTTCGAATATGAATGAATATGCAAATTAGGAAACCTCTTGTATCACCAGATTTAGTAACCATTTAGTTAAATGCATGAAATGTTTTGAACACTGTATAATGATGCTCGGGATATATATCGTTACCATGACACACGTGTTTACTCGGACTTATAGATTAGAATCTATTTAACTTTTCTTTTTTTTTTCTTTCTTATAACGACAAGGCCTCCACTGACTCCTCAGACCCCGCCTGTGTCGATGCTCCAGATACTGACTCCACCCAACAGCTGTCTCCTCCTCCTCCCCCTCCTCCTGAATGCTCTAATCAGAACCCTCAACCTCTTCGCGCGGACAACAGGCCGTGCCCGTCCCATCGCCGAGCTCCTCACGCTCCTCACGGCAGGAGACCACAGGTGGAGTTTAGAGGCGGCAGGAGAGACCGAGGAAAAGGAGGAGTTGGACGAGGAGGACGTGCGGTTCCTCCACCTGTGCTGGAGAACCTGGCCAAGCTCAGCATGGCTGCAGCAGAAAGCAGCAGGAACAGTGGAGCGCCGCAAGACACCGGCGAACACGGAGACGGACGTTTAGCCGAAGCGAAAGAGCAGCCGAGACAGGCTTTAGGAGACGAGAGCGTCGAAATGAGCCGTGAGGAGTCGGATGTGTCGAAACACGAACAGCACGTCACGTCAGACGGCGCTCAAACCGGAGCGAGGGAACGAGGAACGAGGCAGGATCGAGACAGGGGAAGGAGACACGGACCACGTGGGCCACCGTACAGCCACTGGCACGAGAGAAACGCTCAGTGGGACAACGATGGGAGCGTTCACCATCACCACCACAGAGGAACGAGAGGACACCGGGGGGGTCACTACAGAGGAAACGGGAAAAGCTGGCATCAGAGGACCGAGAGCGAGCTCAGGAAGGAAGGAGTTTTCTGACGATGGGATGAGGGAGGAGCACACACACCGGCCCGCTTCCCTCCCGGCTCTCTCACCTGTACCTGTATCATCCACGCTGCTGCGGTCATGAAATCCTCCACCTCCTCTGTAATAAAACCCTACACCTGCGCTGTAGTGACCCGTGTGTTTATTTCTGCTCGCCCCGCCCCAGAACACGCACACGAAGTCCTCATTCCTCCGGGTTATTACCCCGTTACGAATGCGTTTCCTGTTCAATTATTCTCAGGGTGTTTTACACACACAAAAGTATCAAAAATACAGAAAATATGCTATCTAAAATAATATAGACTTAAAACAGTGAGGTTTTATTTCTTTTTTGAACATTGAAATAAAATGTTTAAAAAAAATCAATCTGTAAAAAGAAAATAGTTTTTAAAGATTTACTCCTAGAAGAAAATAAATTAAAAAAATCTTCAAGGCTGTGAAAAGTAAAAGTTTCAGCAGCAGGATGAACTTCCGCTCTCCAGTGAGTCAGAACATTTGATACAGTTCACATTTAAGAGTCGGCTCTCAAATGATTCATTGTCTTGTTTTTGCAAAACACAAAGTTTGCGATATATTTATCAGTGAATTACCTTTTCGCTGCGGGGAATAAGATTAAATTATGTTTAATGAATATATTTTATTTATTTATTTTTTTTTTAAAATAAACATTCACATGGATAATCAAACGAATGACTCACTCTTTACACTAACGAACAGATGAGTTGTACATGTGAGTCGATTGCCAACGTTGTAAAAAGAGCCGGAGCGTGGCCCCGCCCACCGCCGCACTGCGCATGCTCAGAAGCGCTGGGCGCTACGCAATGTTTTCAAATCGGCTCTAATGTCTAGGAGGGAGCGCGCCGCGTCCAGCGGGCTTCAGAGCAACAGCGTCAGCGCACTGAGCGACCGCGGCCGAGGAGAGCGCATGGAGATGGTCATGGACGCCGGGCACACCGCGAAAGACCGGGGAGATGTCGAGACGGCGAACCGGTCGGTTTTTTCATCCAACGGCAGCGGCGGGGAGGAGGACGAGACGGAGGCCGCGGATCGGCGGAGGGAAGCCGCGGCCTCGAGTAATTCGCGCGCCGGGGATGGAGCGTCGCTGGGCGGCGGCAGGGAGCAGGAGGTGTCGGTGGAAATAGGAGAGACTTACCTCTGTCAGCGCACAGATAAAACATGGCGTGAGTTCGACATGTTCTCTTCAACACCTTCGCGCTGTTTCATTAACATACTCTTATTAAACTCTTATTTATTCTCTATTATTATTTATACTCTTTATTATTTATCATCACATTCTGGGTTTGTAGCTCTGTTCATTAATAATATCTCTAAATCTATCAAATAATCCATCTCTCTGTCTCTTTCATCTCTCTCTGTCTCTCATCTCTCTCTCTCTCTCTCATCTCTCTCTTCCATCTCTGTCTCTCTCATCTCCGTCTGTCTCTCTCACTCTCTCTTTCATCTGTCTCATCTCTCTGTCTGTCTGTCTCATCTCTCTCTTTCTCTATCTGTCTCTCCTCTCTCTTTCATCTCTGTCTCTCATCTCTCTGTCTGTCTCGCTCATCTGTCTCTCTCTCTCTCTTTCATCTGTCTCTCATCTCTCTGTCTCTCATCTGTCTGTCTCTCTCATCTGTCTCTTTCATCTCTCTCTCATCTCTCTTTGTCTCTCTCTGTCTCTCATCTCTCTTTGTCTCTCTCATCTCTCTCTGTCTCTCTCTGTCTCTCTCATCTGTCTCTCATCTCTGTCTCGCTCATCTCTCTTTGTCTCTCTCATCTCTCTCTGTCTCTCATCTCTGTCTCTCTCTCTCTCATCTCTGTCTCTCATCTCTGTCTCGCTCATCTCTCTTTGTCTCTCTCATCTCTCTCTGTCTCTCATCTCTGTCTCTCTCTCTGTCTCTCACCTCTTTGTCTCTCATCTCTCATCTCTGTCTGTCTCTCTCTCAGACTCAGCAGAAGTGATCCAGTCCAGACTGAATGAGCAGGAGGGAAGAGAGGAGTTCTATGTGCATTATGTTGGATGTAAGTGAACTGATTGAGTTGAACTGAGGTGTTGATGTGGAGAGACCGTGGTTTTGTGCGATGTGACCGTGTAATATCGATATCGTGATCGATCGTGCCACGATACGACAATCCAGCGGTTCTGGTTCCAGGTGCAGTTTGAAAGCTCTGCTCTGTTGTTTCTGTCTTTTCTTCTTCCCCATGTGCAGTTAACCGGCGTCTAGACGAGTGGGTTGGGAAGGGTCGCCTGGCGCTGACCAAGACGGTGAAGGACGCGGTGAGGAAGAGTGTGGAGGAAGGAGGAGGAGAGCTCGGGGACCAGCCGGAGAGGAAGATCACACGCAACCAAAAACGCAAACACGACGAGATCAACCACGTCCAGAAGGTACCGGGGAACCGGGCTCCGTTTAACTGTGCATGCAGCTCTTCAGCTCCTTTTTAACGCCGTGTCTAAGGATCTCTACACGTGGTATGTTCTCTATATATATATATAATCGTGTTTCAGACGTATGCGGAGATGGACCCGACGACCGCAGCGCTGGAGAAGGAGCACGAAGCGGTGAGAGACGAACTGTTAACCGTTTCATTCAGGAGTCGGGGAGGATTCTGTGGGTTGTGTTTTGGATCGTGATGTTCCTCTCCGTCTGTGTGATGAAACGTCCGTCCCTGCAGATCACCAAAGTGAAATACGTGGATAAGATCCAGATCGGGAATTTCGAGATCGACGCCTGGTACTTCTCGCCGTTCCCCGATGATTACGGGAAGCAGCCCAAGCTGTGGATCTGTGAATACTGTCTGAAGTACATGAAGTATGAGAAGACGTTCAGATATCACCTGGTCAGTGCACCCCTGAGTGTCGTGTGTCCGTTCAGTTATTACCCCACGGGGGTGGCGTGGATCCGCGGCACACTCGTACACCGGGATTCTTCTGCTTCAGAACTCTGTTTTAGAAACAGTTTTCGGATGATCGATTAAGTATCGTGTTTAAGTAATCTAATGATCTTATTGTCTTTCATAATAACCTTTTATTTTATTTTTGTTTAGGAAAACGAGTAGTCTAATGATTATTCACCATTTCAATAACGTTTGTTTACTTGTATAGGTGTAGTCTAATTTTCATCACTGTTGTTTTGTTGATGGGTTTTTATTCGTGACTTTTCTTATTCTTAACGTGTTTCTGTCCCTCGCTGCGTCTCAGACTCAGTGTCAGTGGAGGCAGCCTCCCGGGAAGGAGATTTACCGCAGGGGGAACATCTCGGTGTACGAGGTGGACGGGCGAGACCATAAGGTCAGTGTAATCCTCTGCAGTAACCCTGGCTTTAAACTCCGCTTTAGACTCGGCCTTAACTCCGTACAGAAACATACAGACGCTTTAAACTCCGCTTTAGACTCGGCCTTAACTCCCTACAGAAACATACAGACGCTTTAAACTCCGCTTTAGACTCTGCCTTAACTCCGTACAGAAACATACAGACGCTTTAAACTCCGCTTTAGACTCGGCCTTAACTCCGTACAGAAACATACAGACGCTTTAAACTCCGCTTTAGACTCGGCCTTAACTCCGTACAGAAACATACAGACGCTTTAAACTCCCGCTTATGGACTCGGCCTTAACTCCGCACAGAAACATACAGACGCTTTAAACTCCGCTACTTTGGACTCGGCCTTAACTCCCTACAGAAACATACAGACGCTTTAAACTCCGCTTTAAACTCGGCCTTAACTCCTATAAAAACATACAGACGCTTTAAACTCCGCTTTAGACTCGGCCTTAACTCCTACAGAAACATACAGACGCTTTAAACTCCCCACACTCGGCCTTAACTCCGTACAGAAACATACAGACGCTTTAAACTCCGCTTTAGACTCGGCCTTAACTCCCTACAGAAACATACAGACGCTTTAAACTCCGCTTTAGACTCGGCCTTAACTCCCTACAGAAACATACAGACGCTTTAAACTCCGCTTTAGACTCGGCCTTAACTCCCTACAGAAACATACAGACGCTTTAAACTCCGCTTTAGACTCGGCCTTAACTCCGTACAGAAACATACAGACGCTTTAAACTCCGGCTAAACTCGCCTTAACTCCGCATAGAAACATACAGACGCTTAAACCCCTTTAGACTCGGCCTTAACTCCGTACAGAAACATACAGACGCTTTAAACTCCGCTTTAAACTCGGCCTTAACTCCCTACAGAAACATACAGACGCTTTAAACTCCGCTTTAAACTCGGCCTTAACTCCGTACAGAAACATACAGACGCTTTAAACTCCGCTTTAGACTCGGCCTTAACTCCCTACAGAAACATACAGACGCTTTAAACTCCGCTTTAGACTCGGCCTTAACTCCGTACAGAAACATACAGACGCTTTTAAACTCCGCTTTAGACTCGGCCTTAACTCCTACAGAAACATACAGACGCTTTAAACTCCGCTTAGACTCGGCCTTAACTCCCTACAGAAACATACAGACGCTTTAAACTCCGCTTTAGACTCGGCCTTAACTCCGTACAGAAACATACAGACGCTTTAAACTCCGCTTTAGACTCGGCCTTAACTCCGTACAGAAACATACAGACGCTTTAAACTCCGCTTTAGACTCGGCCTTAACTCCGTACAGAAACATACAGACGCTTTAAACTCCGCTTTAGACTCGGCCTTAACTCCGTACAGAAACATACAGACGCTTTAAACTCCGCTTTAGACTCGGCCTTAACTCCCTACAGAAACATACAGACGCTTTAAACTCCGCTTTAGACTCGGCCTTAACTCCCTACAGAAACATACAGACGCTTTAAACTCCGCTTTAGACTCGGCCTTAACTCCCTACAGAAACATACAGACGCTTTAAACTCCGCTTTAGACTCGGCCTTAACTCCGTACAGAAACATACAGACGCTTTAAACTCCGCTTTAGACTCGGCCTTAACTCCCTACAGAAACATACAGACGCTTTAAACTCCGCTTTAGACTCGGCCTTAACTCCCTACAGAAACATACAGACGCTTTAAACTCCGCTTTAGACTCGGCCTTAACTCCCTACAGAAACATACAGACGCTTTAAACTCCGCTTTAGACTCGGCCTTAACTCCGTACAGAAACATACAGACGCTTTAAACTCCGCTTTAGACTCGGTTTAAAGAGGCACATTTTAATTATTTAAATGATTTAAAGATATTAAAATAAAACATTAATGTTTGTGAATGAATATTTAAATAGAAATGTATAGAAAACTATATTGTTGGCTGGGAGAAATAAATAAATATATATATATATATATATATATATATATATATATATAAATAAAATGATTAATTTACGTAGCCCTGAGTCTTTCACAGATGCAGCTCCTGTAAACACCAAGTAAATAAATAAACATCATAACTGGATCTTACACACCAAAATGTGATTACAGTACAGGACATGTAGCACTTTTCAAAACAGAAATAAATGTGACGAAAACAGAAAAGTGGATTTTTACATTTATTTCATGAATGAACTCATTAAGAATGAGGACAGGTCGAATACTGAGGTAAATACGAAGTCTGTAAATGTCACGCTTTATTTGAAATAAACCTGCAGTAAATGTTTTTGTTGGCCACGCAGCTGACGTGTTTGTCTGAGCAGCAGCGTCCTTTCGTTTGCCTTTTTTCTTTTTAAATTCTCTGAAGTGGTGGTTTTTGCCGTTTTCTGATCGTCACTGATCCTCTGGTTGTAGATCTACTGTCAGAACCTGTGTCTGCTCGCTAAGCTGTTCCTGGATCACAAGACGCTTTACTTCGACGTGGAGCCCTTTATCTTCTACATCCTCACCGAGGTGAACAGACAGGGGGCGCACATCGTCGGATACTTCTCCAAGGTCGGGAAACGCTCTGGGTTTAGAGGGAGAAGGGGGGCGGGGTGGGTGGAGGATTGTGTGTGTTGCTTGTGAAGTTTCATCTTTCTGTGTTTTTAATGAAAATAAAACCAGGAGAAGGAGTCTCCAGATGGGAATAACGTGGCGTGTATCCTCACGCTTCCTCCGTACCAGCGCAGGGGATACGGCAAATTTCTCATCGCGTTCAGTAAGTCTCCGCGCCGGACCGTTTCATCTGTTTTTATTACTTACGTTCTGTATGTTTCACGTCTGTCGTCGGCTAACCGCATATCATCACGCAGGGACTCTCTGCCGCCTCACTGGGGCGCCATAACTTTTGCGTTACCGACGTGAAAGTGTCATTTCGGTCACTAATAAGTGTGTTCTCCTTTCAGGTTACGAGTTGTCCAAGTTAGAGAGTACCGTGGGTTCTCCAGAGAAGCCTCTGTCCGATCTGGGGAAGCTGAGCTACAGGAGCTACTGGTCGTGGGTTCTGCTGGAGATCCTGCGAGACTTCCGAGGGACGTTGTCCATTAAAGATCTCAGGTACACCTGTGGACACTCCATGTGCATTCATTACACAGCACACAAGATCATTTCAAACAGGAGCACAGGAAGATCACAGGAAGTGTCTGTTCCATCCACAGCCAAATGACCAGCATCACCCAGAGTGACATCATCAGCACGCTGCAGTCTCTCAACATGGTCAAGTACTGGAAGGGTCAGCACGTCATCTGCGTCACGCCCAAACTGGTGGAGGAACACCTGAAGAGCGCTCAGTACAAGAAACCTCCCATCACAGGTACGATCCGCATCCTCAGCTCTCTCCATCAGCGTCGCTTCCAGGGTTTCTGCTCACTATAGGACACCTCTTTAACCCGTGTCCCCTCATACGGCGGACAGGACCGAAGGGGTAGAGCGGTGGTGTTTTGGTGTGTTCGAGCTGTTTCTCCTCCACATGTCTGTCCTTCAGTGACCTCGCCCGTGTTTGTCCTGTTCTCTTCACAGTGGACACATTGTGTCTGAAATGGGCTCCGCCTAAACACAAGCAGGCCAAGTTCTCCAAGAAATGAGGGACACGAGGGGGACGGGGAAACGGACGGACGCCGACGAACGAACTCGCGCCGTGCCGAGAAGGGTTTGTAAAGAGGGACGCTGTAAGACTGTACATTGCTTTTTCTTAAAATAAAGACGGAAAGAAATACACGCGGCTCGTGTCTTTATTCTGTCCCGCGTGCGTCGGTTTATCCCGCGCTGCCGAGTCTGAATTCAAATCCAGGTCCAGGAATGATGCACGTGAGCGTACGGAGTTCGCTATCGCACCGGTGGGGGAGGGGTGACGCGTCCGGCCCGAGGGCGATCGTCCAAAAAAAAAAAGATCATCAAACTGTTGTTGTTGTTGTTGTTGTTGTTTTTTTAAACGATCACATCAGAACTGTACAAAATTGTTAAAAACGTACATTTAATTACAGAAGAGAATCTCTTCAGTGAATCAGATGGTCAATTCCCAAGGGAGTACGGAAGTCCGGGAAGTGTGACGCCCTGAAGTTGGGATCGTGTTGCGGTATTTCGGGAGGGTTTCTCCCGAACAATGCGCCTTTGATGTTTCTATACACACCGGGCTATAGGAGCTGAAGGAGAACAATGGCGCCATTAAGAGCCGAGTGACGTGGCGCGTTCTGATTGGACGCCGCGAACAGGTGCAGCCACCCAGGTGCCATACAGGAGTCTGTGTTCTCCACATAGCGCCGTGTGTTCCCTTCTCGCGCCGTTCACCTTCCCCTTTAGTCTTTCTTCTCGTTCACGACCTGGATGGATTTCCCTGTGACTTACTTATATTCAGTTTATGTTCGCCGAAAAGTACGAGCTCGAGTTTTAGCAACAGAAGTACGTTTCGAGAATAACTCGACAAAGCAGAGACCGTGTGGGGGATTTGAATGTGTCCTTTAGACGCGCGTGCGTGAGGAGTAAGGATCCGATCAACAGCGGAAGTAACGGTCGCTCTGGATTAGCGTCGTGCTACACCTCACCAGGTAAGATCATGGGTTCGTTCGCGGGTTTTAACTCGTATGTTGATGAAATGTGCTTTTGTTTACACGGTCCCGATGTGTTTCCCCCGCAGAACGATGGGTTTCGGGGTGGAGATGCTCGTCGCCCTGCTCGCCTCGGGTGAGTTCTCTCTCTCTCTCTCTCTCTCTCTCTCACACAGGAGCTGAAGTTGGATCTTCAGGGCTCTCGTTGTTTTTGCTGATTGTTTGATTGATTGATTTTTGAAACGACAAACTAACTCAACCGTATGAATGAATTTGAGAGCAAATGTCTTCTGTCCCTGTTGACTCTTTCAGGTTTTTTTCCTGGCACTCACCCCCACCCCCACCCAACAATGAATTTATATATATATATATATATATATATCTCACAATATACTCTATTTATTATTATTTTCTCCAAATAGCTTTTGGATCCTGTTCGTTAAATATTGTATTGTTTGGGGGGGGGACAGACAGACCTGTTTCGTTTTATCCTCAGATAATGTAAGGGATGTAAACTTTTTCTTTCTTTCTTTGTTTATTTTGCACATTTCTGTCGTATGTACACCGTGTTAGAGTTTTCGGCCCGGTTCCGGTGATAAATGTATGCCGTGGTCCTGTACGTGGTGTCTGGAAAGCCCTGAACCCACGGGAGTAAAATCTTCAGAAAACGTGACGGACACTGTGATGCGACGCGAGCCGATTCGGATGTGTAATATCGGAATAAAAAAAATTTTAAAAAACGATCGCGCGTCTGTTCCTTTTCTACATCTGTCCCATGACGTTGTGTTGCTCTGGTTCTCACTCACAGTCGTTCTCTTAACCATACAGGTGTGTGGCTCGTGCCTCCGTGTGACGCTCAAGGTAATTTTATCCTCTTCTCTCTGTAGATTAGCGTTTCTGTCTCGTTCGGCTCTCTGAGCTCCGAGAACTGAGACAGGGATTTCTTTTCACGTGACTCTATCGAAAGCCGAAACCCACGTGTTGACTGATCTGCAGGATGTGGAAGGCCTCCTGTGGTCACTCGCATCGTAGGAGGCAGTGAGGCGCGAGACGGGGCATGGCCGTGGCAAGTGGACATCCAGATGGGAAAGGCCGGCCACGTGTGCGGAGGATCCGTCATCTCGAGCGACTGGGTCCTGTCTGCGGCGCACTGTTTTCCCGAGTAAGCCCCTGTTTTTTTTGGGGTTTTTTTTGCCTTTGTTTATTTATTCATTTTCACATGATTCATTTACATGTGATTCATTTACATATGATTCATTTTCATGTGATTCATATTCATGCATGTGATTCATTTTCATGTGATTCATTTACATATGATTCATTTTCATCTAATTCATGTTCATGCATGTGATTCATTTACATGTGATTCATTTACATATGATTCATTTTCATGCATGTGATTCATTTACATGTGATTCATTTTCATGTGATTCATTTACATATGATTCATTTTCATCTAATTCATGTTCATGCATGTGATTCATTTACATCTAATTCATATTCATGCATGTGATTCATTTACATGTGATTCATTTAGTAAGCCCCTGTTTAATGGTCTGTAGCTGCCCGAGTTGCCCTGACTGTGTTACACGTGCTAATTGTGTGAACAGGAGCTTGAGTATGAGCATCGTTTATTATAGTTTGATCTCGAGGTCTCTCGTATCGGACTGAAGTTCGTACCTCTCCAGCGGCGGAGACTCGTGTGCGATCTGTTCTGAGCTATGAGCGGTCCGAAGATTATCCAAGGAAGAACATCCGCAACCGGGTTTATGGTTCCTAAGTGGAACCGTCCACCAACCGCAGTAATCTCGTGGTGATCTTTAGGCTGTCCGTGTGGAGCCATCCTCAGCAGCAGATGATGAGAACTCCAATCAGAAGTAGGGCATCTGGGCAGGTCCGGAGAGCAGAAGGGGTCAGCGACCCTGAGCGTGAGTGTAGTCCCTGGGTCAGTCCCGACGGGTACAGCAAGTCTCTGACTCACACTGTTCCAATTCCGTGTCAGTTCTTTTTTTTTTGTTGTTTAATACAACACTCTATTAACTTGTTCTTTTCCACCTTTCCCCGTGCTCAGTCCTCCACTCCCCAGTCACCTCTCGCTTCCTTTCTCAGCATAGGAAAAGAGAACCAAGGCACCGGTCATTCTGTAACCAAGGCAACCACTCCAACAGCTTATTAATGATTAATAATGATATTACTAATCCCTCATATTGTTATTAGTAACCATTTAATGACCTAAACCAAAGATATGACGCACCACGGTTGTTGTTGTGGTTTGATCGCTGTACATTCGGTCTGCATGTCCTCCCCACGTTTGCGTGGGTGTCCTCCAGGTTCTCCAGTTTCCTCCCGCTGTCCATGACCCCGCTTTAACATCTCATTATGATCTTTTACTGCGTCGTCACGATTCGTTGGGATAAAGCGATCGGCACGTAGGCAGGTGGTATAAATGCTGATCATGCATCACAAAATGTTCTGGTTCCAGACTCTCTGGTGATCACCCCACTGTCTTCTCCTTCAGCCCATCAGCTGTGTCCTCGTACCGTCTCTACATGGGTCGCTATCGGCTCAACGGCGCTAACCGGTTTGAGACTTGGAGAGAAGTGAAGAGGGTGGTGGTGGCACACGGGTACTCGACCCCTCAGGAGGGCAGGGACGTGGCACTCGTAGAGCTGAGCTCGCCGCTCACCTGGACCAACCAGATCCAGCCCGTGTGTCTGCCCAACGCCGACTTCCAGTTCCACGCCGGAACCATGTGCTACGTCACAGGCTGGGGGGACACACAGGAGGGAGGTGAGTGCAGACTAGGGTCCAACGGACCGGTACAGCAAGGTGCCCTTCACCTGCAGGACACGACACAGCAGGATGCCGCTCGGCCAGATAAATAAACCGTGGTATCGGTTTACACGAACTCGTTGCCTCGGTTAGCGGAGACATCACCGAGCCGTGACTGAAAAGGCGGAGGTGTGTGTTTTTTGGTCATACGAGACCTTTTGAGATGGACTAGATTAGAGACGTGCGCAGGTATTTAAATAAAGTGTTTAACCCCAATACACTGAAAAGTCTCTGCAGGGTTAACATGAATAATCTCAGTTATCTGGATTACTACACACACACACACACACACGTTTGTGAAAAGATTTCATACTTTAATCTCGCCTGCTCCGAGCTCTTTCTCTCGCCAGTCTCGTCGAGAACGAGTTTCACGTGACGTCACACCGTATATGGGCGTGGCTGCGTCAGTGTTATCGTATCCCTGCTTCGTTAACTAGCTTCATTCTTCAACAAAGCAGACGTGCAGTAGGTCCTCCACGTCACGCTGCCTCATAGCTGTGTTAGCTAGCTTGTACGTTACGTGACCACTCGAGTTTATCGAGTTTAACGTGAACAAGAGTTCGTTAACCCTGAAGTGAAGTGTGTGTAATGATGATGGGTTTCGGTGCGGTGTGACCGGTACAGTGCCGTTCTTCCCTCTACAGTCTCGCTGTCTGGAGTCGGGACGCTACGGGAAGTCGGAGTGCCCATTATCGACCGAGATTCCTGCGACTCCATGTACCAGATCGACGCGCCTGACACGGACACGGTGTCCATCCTGTCAGACATGATCTGTGCTGGATACCAGGAGGGGGGCAAGGACTCGTGTCAGGTAATAACCACAAACACTAACCAAACTAATTGCCCGTTAAGCTTAAAATCCGGTTGTGCCACCTTTATCAGCAATAACCGCAACCGAACTCTTCAGACAGCTGGAGATCAGTCCTTCACAGCGCTGTGGTGGAATTCTGGCCCACTCTTCTTTGCAGAACTGCTTTAGTTCACCACACCTGAAGGTTTTTCAGCATGAACTGTCCGTTTAAGGTCCTGCCAAATGGTTCAAGTCAGGACTTTGATTAGGCCGCTCCAAGACTTCAACTTAGCTTGAGTTTCAACTTACGGACTGAAGACCGGACATTCTCCTTTAGGATTTTCTGGTAGAGAGCAGAATTCATGTTTCCCTCAATTACTGCAAGTTGCTCAGGCCCTGAAGCAGTAAAGCATCCCCACACCATCACACTACCTCCACCATGCTCGACCGTAAGTATGATGATCTTTTTGTTTGGTTTACACCGGATGTAACGGAACCCCCGTCTCAGACCGTTCCACTTTCGTCTCATCAGTCCACAGAACACTCTCCCAAAAGGTTTGAGGATCATCAAGGTGTGTTTTGGTGAAATTCAGACGAGTCTTAATGTTCTTCAGGGTTAGCAGTAGGTTTCACCTCACCACTCTTCCATGGAGCCATTTTCCCTCGGTGTCTTTCTGATAGTGGAGTCATGAACAGTGAGCTTTATTGATGTAAGAGAGGCCTGTAGGTCCTTCAATGTTCTCCTTGGCTCTTCTGTGACTTCCTGGATGAGTCGTCGCTGTGCTCTTGGAGGAATTTTGGAAGGTCGGACACTTCTGGGAAGGTTCACCACTGTGCCGAGTTTTTCCATTTGGAGATAACGGCTCTCTTTGGAGTCCCAGAGCCTTTAAAATAGCTTTGTAACCCTTCCCAAACTGATGTATCTCAATCACCTTCTTCCTCATCATTTCTGGAATCTCTTTCAACATTTCCGTAGTGAGTAAGATCTTTTAACCCACTTCCTGCTGTTGAGAAAGTTCTGTGTAAGTGTAGATGTGATGGAACAGGGTCTGCAGTAATCAGGTCTGGTTGTGTCTCGTCCAGCTGAACCCCGTTATCAATGCACCGTCATCGATTTGGGGGATTAGAAACTATGGGGGCAAATACATTTTCACACAGGCCCAGTTGGTATTGGAGAACTTTTTTGCTTCAATAAATAACATTTAAAACCTGTATGTTGTGTTTAAATCAGAAGAAACCATTACTTTTTCACAGCACTGCGTTTGGAAATATCCGATCAGTCTGTTACAGAATTTGACCAGGAGTTTATGGGAATTAAAACCTAGTCTTAAAAGACTGAACTCACATTGTTCCGGGTGTGGAGACACTTCTGAACTGGAGGCACCTTTAGCACCCGATATATTTAAAGTGTACATCAACACCTGGCTCGCAGTGTCCGTGTTTTTAAACTGTGGACGCTTCCTCTCTCAGGGGGACTCCGGAGGACCGCTCGTCTGCTCCACCGGGAACGGCACGTGGATCCAGGCGGGCGTTGTGAGTTTCGGACTGGGATGCGCTCAGAAGAACCGACCCGGCGTGTACGCCAGAGTGTCGAGCTTCGTGGGTCTCATACGCTCCACGGTGCAGGACGCCCGGCTGCTGGATCACGCCTGTAACCGTGCAGCTCCCAGCCTCGCGGTGCTCAGTGTAGCTCTCGTAGCAGGGATGTTGGGTAGGTAGTGACCGAGTTCGGTAGAGCCACGCTGTAATACTGACCTGCGGCTGATCTCACAGTCTGGAGCCACGCCGACCACGTCATGTGTCTCACGGTCATCAGAAGTACACACAGCCATGCTAAAGCAGGAAACTAATCAACAGGCAGGTGTTTAATTAACTGTGGTGATGAACAGCTGATCTGGTGTATTTCATATATTAATCCGCATCGTATCAACCCAGTTATTTATTTTATCAATTAAAAATGTATCATTATTTTTTTTTAACCGTAAATAAGTCTTTAAAGTCGTAAATGAGACTCGTCTGATGTTTTGTTTGTCGGTAATTTACTTACTGGGACAGTTCACCTTTTTCATCTCAGAAGTTTATTGTCCAGGAAAAATGTCAATAGATCTGTTTCTTATCCAACGTTCATTTTCTTTTCCGACTGTATTCACCTGGACGAGAAATAATCTGTATGATCCCTTCTTCTTCTTCTTCTTCTTCTTATTATTATTATCATCATTAATATTTTTATTGCCGTAGAAGTGAGTCAAAATCATTCCACTTGTTTTTCACTCTTTCCCCTGATTGTTCATTTCGTGCTTCCAGCTGTCTGTGCGCTTGACCTTTTATGGAGGTTTCTGGGCGTCGCTACATGTAAATGAGCCGCGTCGGGAGCGATTTACGGCCGAGGAAATGAGCGTTTCTGAAGCGTGAATCCGGTGGACGGTTTCAGTTCGGTTTTATTTACACAAATATTTACACCCCTCTTTACTAAAAAATTGATGAATGATAGGGTGTGTGTGTGTGTGTGTGTGTGAGAGTGTGTGTGAGTGTGTGTGAGTGTGTATTACATGAAAATGTTAACGTTCTTTATAAAGTACTTGTAGAGTGTGGGAGCTCTCTGGGCCCCAGGCGGAACCTTCTTTCCCTCAAGTCTAGAACAGGAACATGACTCTTGTGAAGAAGAGAGAACGGCTGAACAGAAAGAAACTGATTGATTAAAAGAAAAAAGAAAAAGACAACCCGTCACTGCGTGCAGTAAATAAACGTCAAAATGAAGTTGAAAGAGTATCAATACCATTCTCTCTCTCTCTCTCACGCACACACACACACACACACACACACACACACGCATACGATTCACTAAATATGTACACTGAATAAATATTCACAAATAAACACTATAACGTCGTTCGGATCTGCAGAAAGGGATTTCAGAACGTGTGAAATAAAATATCAAGCTATAATAAAAGTGAAATGGATTTGTACGAGTTTATCGATCCTGTTGAGGGTTTGTCATAAACGCTGTGATGTGAAAAGAGAAAAGAGACAAAAGCTCAGTTTTAAAGCAGAATTGTTGTAGTGTGTTTATTATTATTATTATTATGTTTCGTACGTGTGTGTAGTTCTTTTGTTTCGGACGGTTACGAGGTTATTTATGATTGTTTTGTTTGATTGGTTCTTTTTCTGCTCCACTTCTTCTTCTTCCGCTTCTTGGGACACGGAGATTTGTGGGTAAAAGACCAAACAGGAAGCAGAAGCGCACGTCTCGGATGAGCGGTGGTCCAGTGACCGGTGTGAAATAAACCGTTCCGTTATCAGTAACTACAAATAAAATCCTCCCGAATCTGTGGACCTAAAAGCACGGGAGAACCTTCAGGGACGAACGACGTCCTGCGTATCCCGACCCCACGTCTGATCCCGCGCCGGTTCGCTCTCGGGACGAAGCGAAATCCAAGCCTCTTTTTCTTCTCCTGCTCCTCAGCTGCTGGCTGTGAGGAGCATTCGTCACTTCCAGGACCGTGACCGCTCCGGCCGGGTCGATTCTGCTCATCTGTGATTGCCCAGATGTTCCCGAGTCTCCTCCACTCCAGCTGCTGCTATCTGAGGAGACTTGGAACGCGAAAGTGTTGGTACAGTACGACACACAGAGCCTCGGTGTAGTGTAGAAAACCTTCAGCTGATTGCACACCACGGTGACACGGTGCGAACGACCTGAAGGCCAAGACTTCCCGTGTGCGTCTACAAGCTGCCCGCAGGGTGTTCCTAACAGTTCAGGAAATCATCTGCAGCGCCAAAGCGCACGCCACTTTCCTGAGATGATCATCTGTGTGACGTTCCTTTGGGGGAACAGTGCAGGACAGGGTTCCACCGTCTGCGAGACGAGACGATGTCCATCACACGGCTGAGGGGTTTGGACCGGAAATGACGTAAAGTATGAAAATGTTCTCCGCTGTTCCTGGAGCGGTCATCGCACTCCTTCAACTAACGAATGACTCGTAATGATGCTGCTGCTGCACAGGTCCAGGTCCACCTGCTCCTCCACCGGTTCCGTGTGTGTGTGCGCGCGGCTTTGACACAACCAGTTTCCATCAATTCCAGTTTCATGTTTTAAGTGATGATGATTATTCAGAGAATTAAACAGAATAAACGTAAAGATTTGTTTTGGATGTGTTTATTGTCTCTCCGTCTGTATCCCACCATCATTTTATTCTTCTGTATCACGTGTTTAATTCTTCTCGCTGAGCTGCATTTCACTGGAATAAAGCTGGTGTGATGTTGGACGTTCGATATTCAGTTAAAGGGGAAAAGCGGACAGGAATTAAGTGGGTGTGGCGTTCGATACTCGCGGAGACGCGGCCATTAAGGGACCGTCTCTAAAGTTACATACATTGTTATACCCAATTCTAACTTCGATAGCGTTTGAAGGGAATGACTTACAGTCACACAACCCACTGGAAAGTGTTCAACAGTATCTCACAGAAATAAGTACACCCCTCACATGTGTGTAAATATGTGATGATATCTTTTCATGTGACGACACTGAAGAAATGACAGGTTGCTACAATGTAAAGTAGTGAGTGTACAGCTTGTGTAACAGTGTACATTTACTGTCCCATCAAAATAACTCAACACACAGACATTAATGTCTAAACCGCTGGAAACAAAAGTGAGTACACCCCTAAGTGAAAATGTCCACATTGGGCCCAATCAGTCATTTGTGAGATACTACTTTACATTGGAGCAAAGTGTCATCGCATGAAAAGATCTATAAGATATTATGAAATATTTACAAAAATGTGAGGGGTGTGTGTGTGTGTGTGTGTGTGTATGTATATATGTATGTATGTATGTATATATATATATATATATATATATATATATATATATATATATATATATATATATATATAGTGTATGTGATTGTAAGTCATTCCCTTCAAATGCTATTGAGCTTTAAATAATGGCATATTTTGTGTATGAGCCCATTAAGTAAGGAAATTAATATCTAATTTGCATATGATTTAATAACTTATCTTATTAAATATAAAAAATGTAAACATGTGCGTCATACCTGACACGTAGATGAACACTTTCCAGTGGGTTGTGTGACTGTAAGTCATTCCCTTCTAATGCTATTGAAGTCGTGTATAACAATGTGTGTAACTTTAGAGACGGTCCCTTAATGTCCGCGTCTCCGCGAATATCGAACGCCACACCCACTTAATTCCTGTCCGCTTTTCCCCTTTAACGGAGCCATATCGGAGGCGGGCCCGGTGTCAATCATTTGGCTGGTGAGCCAATCACGTCACTGCTTTTATTTATTTATTTTGCACCATCAGCCAATCAGGTAGCGGCTGCACGTTGCTCTCGGTAGCGCAGGGCTGCTAACGCGCAGGACGGCTGGTCGCTTCGAGGACGCGGTTAACATCAAACAGTGTGAACTTTCGAAAGAGAAAAGAACTTGAATAAAATAAATAAAATTAAAAAAAAAAAAAACCCCGATTTGACAGAATTCTATAGAGATAATTCTACAGAAAACTCATCATGGCGTCCAGCGGTAAGAACGAGCCGGGGTTTGATCATTAGTGTCGCTGTTCGAATGGAGCCTGTAGCGGGGATGTAGCAGCGATGTAGCGGGGATGTAGCAGCGATGTAGCAGCGATGCTAGATGGTGGCGAGGCTGTTCGGGTTTTAGAGACGGGAGAAATATGACATAATTACCGTCTACATGTTATTTCAGTGTTTTTTAATGATATGAACATCTAACAGGAGCTGTCCGTGTCCGCCATTTTGTGTCACTCCGGTCTGATTAAACCCTCCGGTCTGATTAAACCCTCCGGTCTGATTAAACCCTCCGGTCTGATTAAACCCTCCGGTCTGATTAAACCCTCCGGTCTGATGAGAAACAGCGCGTGATTTAGCGCAGTGTAGTGTTTATTGTTTTTAAAAAAGATATAAACAGTGATTTATGTGTGAAATGTGTTGATTTAAATGTATAATTGTCATTTCTCAGATTATTCTCAGAGCTCCAGTCAGGGAGGGTAAGTGTGAACCAGCTGCCTGATGACATGCCTGCTGTTTATTATTGTTGTTGTTGTTGTTGTTATTTAAAATCCTTCCTATAACAACTTTATTTGACATTAATATATTCTCATAAATAAAGACACATGCTTGTTAACTAGAGACCAGTAATAAAATATCAATCAGTCTCTGTAGTTTACATTAAACTGACTCTCTCTGATCTCTCTCTCCCAATCTGTATCTCTCTCTCCCTCTCTCTCCTCTGACTCCCTCTCTCTCCCAATCTGTATCTCTCTCTCTCTCTTCTCTCCCTCTGACTCTCTCTCTCTCTCTCTCCTCTGTGTCTCTCTCTCTCCCTCTGACTCTCTCTCTCTCCCTCTGACTCTCTCTCTCTCCCTCCTGACCCTCTCTCTCTCCCTCTGACTCCCTCTCTCTCCCAATCCGTATCTCTCTCTCCCTCTCTCCCTCTGACTCTCTCTCTCTCTCTCTCCCTCTGTGCTCTCTCTCTCTCCCTCTGACTCTCTCTCTCTCTCCCTCTGACTCTCTCTCTCTCCCTCTGACTCCTCTCTCTGATCTCTGTCTCTCTCTCCCTCTCTCCCTCTGACTCTCTCTCTCTCCCTCTGATCTACTCTCTCTCCCTCTGATCTCCTCTTCCCTCTGACTCTCTCCCACCTCTCTCTCTGATTCTCTCTCCCTCTGACCCTCTCTCTCTCTCTCTGGACTCTCTCTCTACTCCTCCCTGACTCTCTCTCCTGGTCTCTCTCTCCCCTCTGACTCTCTCTCTCTCCCTCTGACTCTCTCTCTCTCTCTCGCTCTCCTCTCTCTCTCTCTCTCCTCTGACTCCTCTACTCTCTCCCCTCTGACTCTCTCTCTCCCTCTGACTCTCTCTCTCTCCCTCGGCTCTCCTCTCACTCTCTCTCCCTCTGACTCTCTCTCTCCTCGGCTCTCCCTCTGACTCTCTCTGTATCTCTCTCTCCCTCTGATCTCTCTCTCTCTCTCTGACTCTCTCTCTCCTCTGACTCTCTGACTCTCTCTCTCTCCTCCCTCTCTACTCTCTCTCCCTCGACTCTCTCTCTCCTCTGACTCTCTCTCTTCCCCTCTGACTCTCTTCTCTCTCCCTCTGACTCTCTCTCTCTCCCTCTGACTCTCTCTCTCTCGGCTCTCTCTGGCTCTCTCTCTCTCCCTCTGACTCTCTCTCCTCTGACTCTCTCTGACTCTCTCTCTCTCTCTCCTCTGTCTCTCTCTCTCTGACTCTCTCTCTCTCTCTCCCTCTGACTCTCTCTCTCTACCTTCTCTCTCTCTCTCTCCCTCTGCTCTCTCTCTCTGACTCTCTCTCTCTCTCTCTCTCTCTCTCTCTCCCTCTGTCTCTCTCTCTCTCTCTCCTCTGACTCTCATGTGTGAGCACTTTATTAGGAACACTTTATTAACTCCTGCCCATTCGTGTAGTTCTCTAATCTCAATGCCGATCGTCTGGCAGCAGCGCGACACATCTGATGGTTCAGGTATGAGCCAGCAGCTTCGGGTCACGTTCGCATCACACCATCAGAACCAGGGAGAACATCTTGCGTGGTCCAGCTGACAGAGAGGCTACAGTAACTCGGATAACCCCTCTGTACGGTAGTGGTGAGCAGAAAAGCATCTCAGAGTGCACAACACGTCGGACCTTCAGGTGGATGAGCTACAACAGCAGAAGACCACGTCGGGTTCCTCTTCTGTCAGACAAGAACAGAAAGCTGAGGCTACAGAGGGCAGAGGCTCACCAAAACCGGACAGATGAAAATGAACCTCGATTTCTGCTGAGGCACACAGTTGGTCGGGTCGGAATTTACCACCAACAGGATAAGTCCATGAACTCAACCTGCCTTCTCAACAGTCCGGGCTGGTGGAGGTGGTGTGGTGGTGTGGGGAATGTTTTCTTGGTACACTTTGGGCCTGTTAATAACGATCAATCCACGGCGTATTCGAGTATTGTTCCTGACTGCATGCATCCCTTCATAGCCACAATTTGCCATCTTCTAATGGCTACTTCCATCATGAACACTCCATGTCACAAAGCAAAACCCGTCTCAGACTGGGCTCACGAACACGAGTTCAGCGTTCTTCAGTGGCTTTCTCAGTCACCGGATCCAGGTCCAGTAGAACACCTTTTGGGATGTGGTAGAACGGGAGATTCGCTGCAATGAAAGATCCATAGAAATCGTTTGATGCATGTCAACATGGACCTGAATCTCAAAGGAATGTTTCCAACATCATGTGGAATCCATGCCATGAAGAACTGAGAGCAAAAGAAGGTCCTACCCAGCATTAATAATGTTCCTAATCAAGTGCTCCGTGAGTGGATGTAATAACGGAACAGCTGTAGAGGCTCATGACATCATCCGTTGTATACATTTGCATATGTACATTTTTATAAATGAGGAACCTAATATTTATAGAACCTATACATGTTCTGTAATTTGTGATTGTATTCAGGAGAAAAGAAGTGTTGGGATTGTGTGTGCTTTGTGCAGGTATGGTGGATACGGAGGTCAGTCCGGTCAGAGCTACAGCCAGCCGGGTTACGGAGGATACGGCTCGGGTTCGGACAGCAGTACCAGGCCTTACGGTCAGGGATACGGCTCCGGCTACAGCTCGGGTACACCCAACAACACGCGGTCTAATTATTTACGTCCCCGTATCGCTGTGATCGTCTGTATTGTTTCAGCCCACGGCTGTATGTTTATTCTGTAGAGGTCGACCGCTGGTGGATTTAACCGGTAACCAAGTCGGCTGTACCTGCCGATAACTAACTGCTTAATCAAATCAAACTTTTATTACACAAATAAAGATCTGACTCTATAATGAAAAATGTACTTTTAAGATGAAATCAATATTTTAACTACTAATAAATGTTGAAGTAAATACAATGTCTACATCCAGACTGACGCTAAAAGTAACACTCCAAATAAATAAAAATGGTGCAATTCAAAAACGAATAAAAACCAGTTCGAATAGCACAAGCAAATTTGGCAGTGATGGTTTTTATTTCGCCTCTAGAGGCCGCTCTTGCAAAGAGAAAAGACTTCACTCATCATTCGCTTGTAAACGTCCAGCATTGTTTCCTCTTGATTCGACTGCGTGAAATGAATGTTGATGGCGTAATTATGGAAGTCATATTTCTACAGTATTAACATGATGTTGATTTTTTTTTTTACCCGATGAAGTGAGCACTTCTTTACCCACCCAGTGGTTTAGAGGCATAACGTCGTCACGATGTTCTAAACGAAGGGTGTCGATGTTTCGCTGCGCACAGGTGGGTACGGCTCCCAGCCGTCCTCGCAGTCCTACAGCTCGGGCGGTGTTAACAGCGGCAGCAGTCAGCCTCCTCAGGGCGGAGCAGCGTACAATCAGCAGTCCTCCTACTCGGCCTACAGCCAGCAGCAGCCGTCGCCTCCTGACTCGGCTTCAAGGTGTGTAAGATAAAACGCTGCCGCGTTCGAAGCGGTCTCGGCGTTTCGGGTTTCAGCGTGTGATGCGTTTTAATATGTGGAAGTAAAAACAAAAAACTGGACATGTTAAACTATTTGTGTATCGATTTTATTTTCCTCCACCCGCAGCTACTCCAGCGGCTCTCGGGCATCAGGCTACGGGCAGCAGAGAGGAGGCGGGTACAGCGGAGCGAGCGCTGGGTATGGCGGGGGTGGAGGATACCACCACTCCTCTCAGATCGGTGGGAGTGTTTACAGTCAGCCGCCCAGTTACTCCTCCTCCTCCTCTTCCTCCTCCTCTCCTCCTCACAGCTATGGACACGGGTCAGGTCAGTGTCGGGGCACCGCTCCGTTTCTCTTCCCGTCCGTCACGGCGGATGGAGGACAACCGTCGGTTTTTATAAGCATTTTCTCGTATCCTGGTTGCGCTCGAGATATCACTCGCGAGACGTGATCGTATTCGGCGTGAAACAGGAATTCCGGGAGGAGGTGTGCACCGACCGCCGTATCCGATCGTACCCAACAAGGACGCCAAATAACACAGCCAAGCGTTTCAATCGAATCGTTTTGCGCTACACGTTAATCCCGTCCACTCGGTACATGAGAGCGCTTCGTCGGGCGTAGATTGGATGAGTACACGAGGAGTCCTCGCAAGTCTTCTCAGAAATAACAAATCGTAAAATTAAAGTAGGAATATGGGGCTATACCACGTGCAGCGGCGTGAGCCTCGGACAAAAATCTCAAAAAACGTTCGAGCCGTGAGAAATCGAAGTGAAACGGGTCTGTATGGAGCTGCGAGATCCCACGGAGAGAACGTGAAGTCTAATCAAGTCTAATCATGCTGTGTCCAGGGTACGGTCAGGATGCCCCGCCCATGAGTGGGGGCGGAGGGAGTTACGGTGGTCAGGACGAGCGGTACGGACAGGACGGGCACGGCGGGCGTGGTCCACGTGGAATGGGAGGCGGTTACGGCGGACGAGGAGGTGGCGGATTTGAGCGAGGGAGTCGTGGAGGCCCTCGAGGCCGAGGCGGAATGGGGTAAGCGCCTCGTTTATTCAGTTTGAACTAATCCGTATTACCCGAGATTCCAAGAAAACATGACGGGTAAAAAATAGTGTGATGCAACGATCCAGTTATTTATTTATTTATTTATTTATTACGAGTTTTTGAGCAAATCCACGTTCATCCAGTGGCTGAAACCAAGCCAGCGTGTGTCCTATAAGGAGGAAATGAACAGAAGGTACAAATCATGACCTGTAGCATGTTAGCGTGAAGGGAAATATTCTGGTCTTGAGACTCTGGCGAATAACAAAGTGGCCTCCTGATGTACTAATGAGAGGAGGCGACGTGAACATCTCGTCTGAAATGGTGTCCCTAGAAACTTCCATCGTATAGGAAGCGCCTTATGACGAGGTGTGAGTGTGTTCGTGTGTTTTAATTTCAAATACAATAATTAAAAGAATATGGTCAGTTGTGTCACGGGTGAAATAACGTGTGTGTGTGTGTGTGATATCGACCGGCTTAAAATATTTGTTCAGCAACAACCGAAGTTAGTCAGTAAACTCATTACTGTCGTGCTGAAAGATGTTTGTGGCTCAGCCGATCTCTCCACATCATTCCTGTGCTTCATCGATTCCGTCAGGAAAACAAAACTGTGTGATGAAAATGTTTTAATGAAATCTCTAAATCTCCTTCCTAGGCTTTTGGTTCATCAAGGTTCTCCTATTTTTTTGAAGAAACAGCATTAAGAAGGGTTTTGTAAACAACAGCAGCAAACAAACAAAAATTCTACAAAATTGGGCGGGGGGGCATCAGTTGGTTGTTGAATTGTTTTTAACCCGAAGAAAAATAAAGTCCAAATCGTGAAGTGACCACGTCACGTATGAGTGGGTAAGGAATAAAGTCCTCTAAGACGTAAGCAGATGTTGACCACTGGTGAGAAGAAAAAAATGGTGGAATTGGGTTTATTGTGGCAGAAAGGACGAGCTGTCGATACGACGAGACGATCAGATATTGAGCAGTGTGACGGGTTAAACCGAAAGGTGACGCGGAGTAGACGGGAGGGTTCAAGATGTCCTAGACGTTTTTTTTTTTCCCCCTTTTACTTTTTAAAATTCGGAGAGAAGGAGGGAAACCCTTGCCAACGTCGAGAGTGAAACGGGGCCCCGCCCTCATCCACCTTCAATCCGTCTCGCTTCTCTTTCCCTCTCCATCAGAACGGGCGATCGCGGAGGATTCAATAAGTTTGGTGGTAAGTGACAAACTCTTAGGAACTTCAAGGAGTTTCCCCTCAGGTTCACATCATTTGAGTAGGGTTAAAAGAAATGAATGAATAAAAACCTGCGGTGGGTTTTTACATGGGTGGGGGGTGGGGTGGGGGGGAGTGTACAGTTGAAATCGAAATGATTCGACCCCCAGTGCAAATCAGGTCTCGTCAAGATGTTCAGACTTTCAGCTGTTTGGGATGAACACATCACGTCAAACAAAAGCAATAGTTCAACACAACGCAAGCTTCAGGTGGTTTCCCTAAAATCAACTGAAAATGCAACTTCTAATGACTTCTCCAGTCTCGGAATTATTCACCCCCTTCATGGCGAGCATCTTTAGTACTTGGAGCTGCTTTTTGCCGTTTTGACCTGCTGGAAACGAGATGCAGAGCTTCTGCAGCGTTCCTGGGGAATCTTCTCCCGTTCCTCATGAGCAATGGCCTCCAGTTCAGTCATGTTCTTGGGTTTGCGTGCTGCAATCGCCGCCTTCAAATCCCACCAGAGATCTTCCATGGGGTTCAAGTCAGGTGACCGATGGACCTGTAGAATCTTCCAGGACTTCTTCTGCAACCAAGCCTTGGTGGAATGGGAGGTACGCTTGAGACTGACGAAGTAAAGTGAAGAAAGTCGTTGTTGGTGACTCTTGGTGCATGCTAACGCTAGCGTGGCGCGGTCGTGGTTTATACTTCCAATTAGTGTAAAAAAAAAAGCCGCTAGTGATTGTATTTGAGGTGATATTACCTTTCTAAATTCCACACACTAGATGGTAGTGCAGACCTTTTATACCCAACATGACTTCAGTCTCCATCAGAACGAAGGTGAAATCGTCACGTGACTGAGGAAGAACGTGTGTAACCTCCCAAGTCTCCTCTAAGGCAGGAGAGCGTGTTAAACACCGCGGAGATCAAACTGATGCACGAGCACAAGATGAGGTTTATGTCCAGGATGCGTGAGGGTTTTCTCCTAGGAGTTCCTGATACTTCAGTGAATCCATCTCGCCTTCCACACGCTGCAGGTTTCCAGTGCCGGAGGATGCAAAGCAGCCGCAGAGCATCACCGAGCCTCCACCACGCTCGACTGTGAACAGTGTTCTTTCTTCATGCTTCTTCCTCCAGACAGCGCTGATCCACCGTACTGAAAAGGTCCAGTTTAGTTTCATCGCTCCACAGAACAGAATTCCAAAACGTCTGTGGCGACTTTTGAGGCTTCTGGGTCCGTAGTGGTGAACGTCTTGGAGTTCTGTCATGGAAACCTTCTGTGTTTAGTACACGCCTTACTGTGCTCACCGAAACCTCAGTGCCTGTTCTCCACCAGGTCCTGCTGCAGGTCTTTTACAGTCACAACCTGCCTCCTCACAAATCTGCCTGCAGACCTCGATAGCTTCCTTTTTCTGCCCCGTCCGGGTATTTCATCCATTTTCTGCCCCTAGCCAGTTCAGGTATATCATCATGTGTTCCAGCTCAAGCGCAACCACTTGTGCTTGATAAAACACCTGTTCTGCATATCTGTGCTGTCGTGAGGGAGTCTAATCCAGGGGGTGAATAATGTTGAGACTGGAGAAATCAATTTTCAGTCGAGTTTGGGGGGGAAACCACTCGAACTATTTCCATCGCTTTTGTTTGATGCGTTCGTTACGGCTGAAAGTCTGTCCATTTTACTAATAAACCTGATTTACAGTCATTTCCATTGCACCTGTATTTTACGCGTGGTTGTTCGGGTGTATCTTGTGCATTCGTCATATACTGTTTGTGTTTGTTTCAGAAACCTTAGAAATTTCTACCCAACGCACTTTATTCCGAGTCTGAATCGGAGTCAAATTGATTCCTTTTGGTTTCACGCTGCACTTAAAACAAACAACAAAAACCCGCATAGTGTGTGTGTGTGTGTGTGTGGAGATGAAAACGTCCTCGTACAACTCAATACGGAGAAGCAACAAAGGTGAACGAACCTCTGCCGCGTGTCTGGTTACAAAATTACCGGAACACCACGTCGGCGCGAAATGAACGGTTAGGTAGTTGTTCTGTAAAGGACCAGTCTATATCATCGTGTGTACCGCGTCCAGGCTTCATGTTCTCCAGATCTCCAGCACACGTGGTATTGCTGCAGCTCGGTCATAAACGGAACAAAAAAAGCTCAACCCAGAAACGCACAGGGTGGGTGTCTGATCCACTTCCCGCAGCCAGTCGGTTCCGAGTCTAATTCGCCTTCTCGCCGGAGTTTGTTCAGAAGTGGCGCGCTCTGACCCGAGCGCCGAGGAGGAGAACACGCCGAACTCCCGTGTACGAGAAAGCGTCCAGAGTGTTTGATGTGTTGGTCTGTAACTGGGACGTTCGGAGTCGGAGCATCTTAAGGAAACGGGTATTTAGAATCGGACTCGTGTAAAGGAAGTCGAAGAAACGTGAAGAAAGCACACGCTCAAATTCCATGTGTGTGTGTGTGTGTGTGTGTGTGTGTTCACTGAATTTAGAAGTGTTGAGGGGTGGTTTTATTTTTGGGTGGTGGGGGGGACATACGGTGAACTCCAGCCATACTTTGAGTGGTGGGTGGGGGGGGGGTGGTTCTCCATATAATCAAAATACAAATGTGTGTGTGTGTGTGTGTGTGTGAGAGAGAGAGAGAACATGAAAGAAGACGTGGTGTTACCCGAGTGCTGCTTTCAGAGCTGGTACACTGCAGTAAATCCATGAGTGAGTCTCGAGTCCTCGTAATCTCCTGTGGAATTTCATTCCGTTGTGGTGGTTGTTGAGGCAGTGACGGTGAGGATCCGTGTGTGTGTGGGGGGGGGGGCATCAAACTGGCTCCTAGCTACCAGGCTGTGTTCATTCTCCCGCTACCATGTCGAAGGGTGAAGCTTCTTTGCGGTGGTGAAAGAAGGTGGCACAGGTGGAGTGTATGAACGGAAACTGTCCCGTGTGAAGGACACGCTCATGCAGAGATGCTCAGATTGACACGGGTGATGATGTAAGTGCTGGGCTCATATGTAAAAGTTTGGGGGGGGGGACAAATGGAGGGCACACGGACGTTCCAAATCTGTATGGACGGACGGTAGAGGTTTCATGATGTAAACGGAGTCCGATGGTCGGTTGAGAGACGTCAGACGTGAAGGTACCTAATGGGGAAACGCTTACGGGTCACGGTTCCTGAGGGGATCAACGCAAAATAGTTGTTCTGCTTTAACTCGAGTGATCAGAAGTGACCGAAAATGGTCTGCGGACGAAACGTGGTCGCGTGCAGAAGCGTTAGACCTGCATGTGATGTCCTGAGCAGACCTTCAGTGTGAATCCTTTAGGTTCTCTTATCTCTCTGTGTGTGTGTGTGTGTGTGTGTGTGTGTGTGTGTGTGTGTGTGTGTGTGTGCGTTATTTTTAGTAAATAGTGTTCATATCCACATGTCTGTGTGTGATTGATTTACTTCATCATTTTTTTGGGTTAATGTGTGTTTTGATCGTCGTCAGTACTAATGTTTACCGTTTCAACTTGAAGGACCTCGGGAACACGGATCACCCGGAGGCTCCAGCAGTAAGTGAACTCCTTCAGGCTGATACACACGCCATCGGTTAAACTGTTCCTCACACGCTCGCTTATTAATTATTATTATTATTATTATTATTATTACAGTGCAGGAGCAGGATAACTCCGACAACAACACCATCTTTGTGCAAGGCCTGGGAGACGACTACACCGTGGAGTCTGTAGCGGACTACTTCAAACAGATCGGCATCATCAAGGTACCGACGACGGGAACGCCCCGAACACGTGCTGATAAACCGTGTGTGTGTGTTACAGTAAAATACTGAGCGATGGGGTGGTGTAACGAGGCGGAGTTACTGTTACCACCCTGGCGCAGCTCTATTCGGTACGCAGGACACGCGGCATCTTTTGACCCATTTATAGTTCCGCTTAACGTTCCGGCACGTCCGTGAAGTTGGTTCCTGTTCTCACTTGCATTATAGCAGCTATAAACACACACTCTTTCTCTCGCGATCGAAGGTAATACTGTCCTGAAGGGGTTTTAGTTATTATTTATTTATTTATTTATTTATAATTAAAGCAGCGATCACATCTGCGGTACGTGAGCGAGCCGTTACTACGGAAACGGTAACGTATCGGAACGTGCGCGTTAATTCTAAATCAATTTGCTGTTCTAGAGAATGCGTCAACACCTTCTTGAGCAATCACAGTCCAGAACTAGGGAGCGCTTTTGAGTTCCGGATTCGTGCCTCGGTGAGATCTTCAGTTCTTGTCGCATAAACGTTAATTCCCCCTAAATTAATGATAAAAGGTCTAGTTGATCTGGTTTATTGTTCTCATTGTGCAAGAACTCACGGAACACGGCGGCAGGTACATCGGAAACTGTGGACGGCGCCACCAATGCGCAGGAATTTGTTATTTTAAACGATCTTGCCTGATCAGTTGACGCGTGATGGAGCTCAAGAAGGAAGTGTGGAATAATTCCTCTGTACGTCCGGTCATGTGGCCCAGCGTGCCAAACGTGATGGGGCGTGGTCACGTTCTCACGCCAGTACTGGCTCATCGATCAGACCTCGGCACACGCTTGGTGCTTGGGCCCTGTTAATCGCTGCTGACTGCTGTATTTTCACATCAGCACTTTGTGAGTCTCTCTCTCTCTCTCTCTTTTTTTTTTTCTTTTCTTCCCCCTCTCTCTTGCTCTCTCGGACCCAGCTGAATAAGAAGACGGGCTTGCCCATGATAAACCTGTACACGGACAGAGAGACGGGGAAGCTGAAAGGCGAGGCCACCGTGTCCTTCGACGACCCTCCTTCTGCTAAAGCCGCCATCGACTGGTTTGATGGTGGGTTTTTATTCGTTGGCGTTGTGTTCGTATCATCATCATCATCATCATGACCCTTTCTTACATAAACATTACAGACACTGCAAATTACCTAGTGATCTGGAACCACCCAAACGCAGATCGTCTGACCTCGGCGAGCGTGCAAATCTTTCAAAAGTTATTTTTGGTTTTCAGACGTACAAGTTTTGTTGTTGTGTTTTTTTTTTTCTTCTCTCATCCCGACCTTATTTGACTTTAACGCTGCAGGCGTGTGGAGAGTATACTACAGTTTCTCTTTGACAGTTGTCACCTGTATACACTGTTAATACCCCCCGTCGCCCCCTGCTGGCTGGAGGTATCGTACACTGCGGTAATGAATAGATTGAATCCAGTGTTTTTGCGACTGTAGGTGAGCGCTACGACGATCAGTTGTCTCGGCACACTTTTCTGAGAGATCGCTATCGTTAAAGCCTTTCCTTTTCTGTCCTTTTGAACATTTGGATCTTTTTATATTTGTAATACGCGAACATTTTTTTTTTTTTGTGCAGAATTTGATCTTTTCCGTGTTGAACTATATTTTCGTGTGTAGACAGTAAAGTATCGTATGAGGTTTTTATTTATTTATTTTTCTCAAGATATCGTGACGTTTTCGTTATATATCGCTCCACTCCCAGTGTGTGTCGGTGGAAAACTCGGGAATAGGAGGTTCTACGGCTCTAATAAACGAGATGTTTAATTCTGACCCTGATGTATCGTGACCCCGCTTTACGCGATGGTTAATTATGAAAGTGTAAGTGTTATTGTTTTTTAAAGGAGTATTCGGGTACTCTCGGGTATGTCTGAACACCAGTGAGCTTTATAAAGCCTGTAAAGACAAAGTGCTGTGTGTGTGTGTGAGGGGTGGGTGAAGTTGGTACCCTTAAACCAGGCGATTTCCCATCAGTCCTCTCTTTACAGGTAAGGATTTTAACGGCAGCCCGATTAAGGTGTCCTTTGCCACTCGCCGAGCGGACTTCGTGCGAGGAGGAGGAGCAGGAGGAGGAGGAGGAGTCATGAGGGGAGGACGTGGAAGAGGTGAGTTCTGTTTTTAAGTAATCACCATATTAGGCAGGTGACTTTAATGTTGTTGCGTAATATTTATGGTGTAACTTAACGTTCCTGATATCCTGTTAATCAACGATCCATCGTTTCTCCAAACACACACACTGCTCCCGTCTGTGTTTAGGGCCGATGGGAAGAGGTGGGTTTGGAGGAGGTAGAGTTGGAGGAGGAGGAGGAGGAGGAGGAGGAAGTGGTGGTGGTGGTTTCCCTGGTAACGGTGGAGGCAGCGGAGGCCAGCAAAGAGCAGGAGACTGGAAATGTTCAAACCCGTGAGTGTAAAGAAAGGTGCACGTGTACGGATGGCGGTTCTGGGGATCAGTCTGACGCCGCACTCATTAACTCGTCCCCGTGTAAAGATAATGCTTCGGTTTCCGCGGGTTTGTGTGCGAACGTTACGCTCATCTCATGTTCTGTGTGAAGGTCGTGTGGGAATATGAACTTCTCATGGCGTAACGAATGTAATCAGTGTAAAGCTCCAAAATCCGAGCGCGGAGGAGATGGCGGCGGAGGGATGCCCCCTATGGGAGGTAAACTGAATCGCACTGCCCTCTGGAGTTTCTATTTATTTAATTAATGAATTTTTTTCCCCGGCTATACAGCGTGTTTAAACTAGCACTCTTGTTTTAATTGAATGCTTTAAGATGTCTTTTTAAGGGTTAGTGATGATGAGCATGTTGGGTTTCTAAACAGGAATAATGCTGTACCGTGTCGGTTTGCTTGTCAGGTGGGTTTGGTGGAGAGCGCGAGCGTGGAAGGGGCGGGTTCGATCGCGGTGGCTTCCGCGGCCATGGAGGAGACCGAGGAGGATACGGCGCCGGCCCCGGCAAGATGGACTCGCGGTAATCTGGATATATTTATACCGTTAAACTAAACAAATCTGTAGCAGGGAGGGGGCGGAGCATCTTTTTTTAAAATAAATTGATTAAGCTACAAGATATTTTAAGTGGATGTTGGGAATAAAAAGCTTTGCACTTTGATTAAAATTCATGAGCACAGGTTCTGAGTGTGTGTGTGTGTGTGTGTGTGTGTGTGTGTGTGTGTGTGTGTGTGTGTGTGTTTCTCAGGAGCGATCACAGACACGAGCGCAGAGAGCGGCCATACTGACGCGCTGCGTTCTGACTCCGACCCGGGACCAGCATCACGGTTCTTGCATCCTGTTGAAACCCTGTTCGTTTTACCTGCAGAGGCAGCTGTTCTGACATCTGGGCTCTTCCTTATCTCATACTCCTACACCTGTCACACAACACGGCCGAAGCTTCGGAGATGAATAAATCTAATCTCACCCGAACAAGGCTTCGTACTCGGACTTTCTTTCTTGCATTAAATTCGAGATTTCCGTTTCGCGTTTGAACCGGACCGGACCGGACCGGGTCCGAGCTTCACCTGTAAAGGGTTTTTACCGTTCTGCATCGTTTGAAACCTTTTTATTTCCTCTCTGACGTTTTATTGATCTATTTAAGTTGTTTGCGTAGTGTTTACGGTTTGAGAGTTTGTTCCGTCAGCGCAGCGATCCGGGACGTGAGCGAGGCGCGCGCTTCCTTTTTCCCTTCGCTGCACTGCCACTTTAATCTACGTGAACTCTGACCTGTGAGAAATCCAAAGTCACGCCGCCTGATTTCGAATTTTCCGGCGACGAATCGCGTGACTCGGCACAGGTACATCTATTACGCCATCGAAGAAAAGAGATGCGGATCTGCGGAGGAACAGAACTCGGTTTTCTACAGCGTTAGCGCGGCGCGATGGTGCTGCGCGTCACTCTTTAATATCTTCATCCTGTAGACTGGACTTCATTTTCATTTGAAATAAAAATTCCTCTAAATGAAGGACTTTGCTGTTTGAACCAGTTACTGAGTTTTATTTCCGTTTGATGTCGGTAATAAAAGTGTAAACACTGTTTCGGGGTCAGAGTGTTTTCTAGAGATTTACTAAAGATCTGTCGTGTTCAAGACTATTAGATCTCCTTCACTGCAGCTGCAGAGTGAAAGTCTGATCTCCAGATATCGGAAGAGTTCGGCTGGAGTTATTGCTGCTAAAGGTGACACAACCAGATTAAAGTTTAAAGGGGCAATTAGTTTTTCACATGGATGATGGGTGTTTTCTGTGCTTCAATTATAAATAAATAAAACCATAGTGTGTGTTCTCACTCAGGCTGCCTTTGTTTGGAAGATGTGAAACTATTTAGTATGACCGAGACGAAACCAGAAGAAAGGGAGATGGGGTAAATACTTTTTCACAGCACCGTACTTCCGTCTATTGATAAATTACTGCTAGGGGACATTTCCTCACCCTGTCCCGGGTGTACCCCGCCTTGAGCGGTATCGAACATGGACATTTCCTCCTAAAGGGAATCTCCTGTGAGCGATAGAGGGTTAACTGTGCGATGGTGGTCAGTACTGCTGAATAAAGGGCTGTTGAGTCAGTATCGCTAACGTTTCAGTATTTTACTGACTTCTGAATGGATTACGGGGACGTTCGTCGGGTTACGTCCTTCAGATAAACGCTGGAGAACTGTTCGGTGAGACGGACCGTGACGAGCAGACATATTCGATAAAGACTGTTTTCTGACTGAACGCATTTTTTTGCTGTTATTATCTGCCGAGGAGTGAAATGGAAAATGTTGGGTGTGAGGTCGAAATCCACCACGCTGACCTTCACTAAAAAGTGTGTTGTGCCTGTTATATTCTAATCAGACCCTGACCAGAACAAAAACATCTTTTTTTTTTTTTTTTTTTTTTTTTTTTTTTTTTTTTATATATATATATATATATATTTATATATATATATATATATATATATTTATTTTTTTTTTTTTTTTTTTTTTTTTTTTTTTTTTTTTTTTTTTATTTTTTTTTTTTTTTTTTTTTTTTATATTTTTTTTTTTTTTTTTTTTTTTTTTTTAAATTATATATATATATATATATATATATTTTGTTAGTGTTAGTTAGTCTGTATGGGTTTTTCTGTTAGTTTTTTAGAGAGGGAGAGAGAGAGAGACAAATGACACGTACCACTTTTCTCCAAGATTTTAGATTTCAGGGCCAACTGGAACATTTTTGACCTCGATGGCTTTCCACTCGCCACATCACACAGGTTTTAATAATCACACACAACTGACACGACACGTTTTAACCTCTTTAAAATAAATAAATATATATATATATATATATATATATATATATATATATATATATATATATATATATATATAAAAGAATAATCAGGAGCAGCTTAACCTCATTTCAGTTCATTAACACTGTTCCAGAGGAATTCTTCCTGAATGAAAGTTTAATGAAATAAACCACTGATATCTCCTGCATGCTGAAGGTCTCACTAATCAACTGGTTTAGACCGGAAATACCTTTTTGGGGGGCAAGATCAGAAATAAAATAATTACACTTCCTTTATTATTATTATTTTGTTTAAAATGTAATTAAATGAACGAATTTTATATTCTATGTAATGTGATCGGTTGGTGCTATATAAACTAATGTAGGCTATTTATAATAATTATTGATACCATTATTATCAGTAGTGTTGGTTTTGGAAGTGTTTGGTGGTAGTGCTGGTGTTTGAGGTGTTTGGTGGTAGTGTTTGTTTTGGGGGTGTTTGGTGGTAGTGTTTGTTTTGGAGGTGTTGGTGTTTGAGGTGTTTGGTGGTAGTGTTTGTTTTGGGGATGTTTGGTGGTAGTGTTTGTTTTGGGGATGTTTGGTGGTAGTGTTTGTTTTGGGGATGTTTGGTGTTTGAGGTGTTTGGTGGTAGTGTTTGTTTTGGAGGTGGTTGTTAGTAGTGTTGGAGGTGTTTTGTGGTAGTGTTTGTTTTGGAGGTGGTTGTTAGTAGTGTTGGAGGTGTTTTGTGGTAGTGTTTGTTTTGGAGGTGGTTGTTAGTAGTGTTGGAGGTGTTTTGTGGTAGTGTTTGTTTTGGGGATGTTTGGTGGTAGTGTTTGTTTTGGAGGTGTTGGTGTTTGAGGTGTTTGGTGGTAGTGTTTGTTTTGGAGGTGGTTGTTAGTAGTGTTGGAGGTGTTTTTTGGTAGTGTTTGTTTTGGAGGTGGTTGTTGAAGTTGAACTTGGCCCAGTCTAACAGCTCCGTTGCCTGACACGATGATGACGCATTTAGCATCCATAACAGCACATTCGCACTTTAAATTCTCATTGCGGACGACTAAAATAAAATAAAATAAAAATTAAATCTTTATCCGCTCTAATTTATTCGAGTAGATATTATAATAAAACGAATTAGGGAAAGTGTGATGATTTCTTTGTGCCATATATTTGTGTTTGTGAATCGCTGTCACTAGTTGGTGAATCGTCCCTGGCCCGTGTGGAAAGTGCGGCTGTGAATGAGCAGAGACGGTGTTTTGAGTCAGACTATAATGAGCTCGTGTGGAAAGTGCGGCTGTGAATGAGCAGAGACGGTGTTGTGAGCCAGACTATAATGGAGCCCGTGTGGAAAGTGCGGGTATGAATGAGCAGAGACGGTGTTGTGAGTCAGACTATGATGGAGCCCGTGTGGAAAGTGCGGCTGTAAATGAGCAGACATGGACATGTGAGTCAGACTATAATGGAGCCCGTGTGGAAAGTGCGGCTGTGAATGAGCAGAGATGTGTGGTGAGACAGACTGTAATGGAGCTCATGAGGAAAATACTGGTGTCAATGAGCAGACCGTTATGGAGCCCGTGTGGAAAGTGCGGGTGTGAATGAGCAGACCGATGTTGTGAGACATGTAATGGAGCCCGTGTGGAAAGTGCAGGTGTGAATGAGCAGAGATGTGTTGTGAGACAGACTGTAATGGAGCCCGTGTGGAAAGGGCGGGAGTGAATGAGCAGGCCAGTGTTGTGAGACAGACCGTAATGGAGCCCGTGTGGAAAGTGCGGGTGTGAATGAGCAGGCCAGTGTTGTGAGACAGACCGTAATGGAGCCCGTGTGGAAAGTGCGGCTGTGAATGAGCAGGCCAGTGTTGTGAGACAGACCGTAATGGAGCCCGTGTGGAAAGTGCGGCTGTGAATGAGCAGGCCAGTGTTGTGAGACAGACTGTAATGGAGCCCGTGTGGAAAGTGCGGCTGTGAATGGGCAGACCGGTGTTGTGAGACAGACTGTAATGGAGCCCGTGTGGAAAGTGCGGCTGTGAATGGGCAGACCGGTGTTGTGAGACAGACTGTAATGGAGCCCGAGTGGAAAGTGCGGCTGTGAATGGGCAGACCGGTGTTGTGAGACAGACTGTAATGGAGCCCGTGTGGAAAGTGCGGCTGTGAATGGGCAGACCGGTGTTGTGAGACAGACTGTAATGGAGCCCGTGTGGAAAGTGCGGCTGTGAATGGGCAGACCGGTGTTGTGAGACAGACTGTAATGGAGCCCGTGTGGAAAGTGCGGCTGTGAATGGGCAGACCGGTGTTGTGAGACAGACTGTAATGGCGGACAGGCGAGGTGTACAGGTTAGTAATTACGCCATGGCGGCTTTCTGTATTACTCCCAGTTTCCTCACGAAGCGCCGCTCGGAGGTGAAGTGTCCGGGTTTGTGAAGGTCCGGAACTCGAGCGCCGCTGTCTGAGATGCGGCTTTGGGTGTGAGGAGGTGTGAAATTGAGCGTTTTGTTCCGCGCTGTAGGGGTGAGTGTCCCCGGCCCCGGGAGCGGGAGCGGACTGTAGGCCTTCATGCTAGCGTGCTAACACAGTTAGCTAACAACGCTCAGAGCGCTAGCGTACAATATCAATTCTTATTTTACTGTAGTCTAATAAGATGAAATGTCGGAGCGCTGATGAAGTTAGATGAGCGGTGTGTGTTTATGGTCCTCATTGTACACCACACACACACACACCGCTTTAATATATATATATATATATATATATATATATATATATATATATATATATATATATATATATATATATATACATATACACACACACACACACAGTGCGGCGAGACGTACACCGTGTTTATAAAAGCAGACCCGACACCACCGCGCGGTGTTAGACAGCGGTCAGGTGCAGCACGCGAGAATAAACCGGGGTCTACACCTCCGCGGCGGTCTTTCAGCGGTGCAGCGCGTGCACTGTTGTTAGCCCCGTGCTACCCGACCGAGTGCGTTTACTTTTACACACCCCTCCGTTACACGCGGGTCTTTATTCCCGTTATCCACCCGAAGTGACGAGATTCTCCTCACAGGGGAGAAATACGTGCCGGGAGTTCCTGTTATTTACACCGTGTGAGGTGAGGGAGGTGATGCTAACAGTGCTAACAGTGCTAGCGAGCGCTCAGGGGTTTAGTTATTATTAGTTATTAGTTAGTTGACGTGGTTAAGGTTAGTTTGTGTGTTTTTAGTATTCAGTAAACAGAGTTGAAGTTGATGTTGACGGGGTCACGTGGTGTCTAAGTGAATAAACACTTGCTGCGTAGCAGTGGAGGAACTGTTATTGTTGACAGCGCGCGACGTCAACAAACAAACAAAACAACACTGCTGCAGATGTTGGGGTCTGTTCTGATTTGATCCTTTTTATTTTATGTGGTTTAGGGTTTTTAAATTCAGGGAAAAAGGTAACAACAATTATTATTATTATTATTATTGTTGTTGTTGTTTATGATGTACACTTCAGTCATTACGAACCCCATTAGGATAACATCTAGAAAACAAAACTTTTCATTTGGTAGCTCATCTTGTAGATAAACGATGTTTTCCTCCCACTCGGGACCACCTGTTCCCGCGATATGTTCGTCCAGTTCGATCTATAACTCCACCCCAAGTGGGCGTGGCTTGCTCAGTGGCAGCTCGTTGGCAGTAAACGCGGGACGGGTGTTTGGCGGCACGTCTTCGCGCACCCTTCCTTCTTCCAGCCGAGAATGAACGTCCGCGTGTATTCACGTGGAAGTGGACGGAGTTCGTGCGGCGGCGACTCTTTTCGGGAGGGTGGGGGTGGGGTTTGTCGGAACGCCGCTCCCGTCGGGCCGATTCGTGAGAGCCCGTGATCTCCCGCTGGTAGTCAGTGATGCACTCGATGACGAGCGATGGTGTTGGAGTGTGGGCAGACTAAAGCGCTGCCTCATCACTTGGTTTGCGTAGAGATCGGAACGGCGTTGTGGTTAATCTAGGAGGTGGAGAACAGACCGACGTGTCCTCGAGAGAAGTTTAACCTCTTTATAAAATAACTCTTGGACGTCGGTGTGTCGGGTTAACCGCAGTTCTTCTTCACTCCGTGTGTGTGTGTGTGTGTGTGCAGTAATAGCATGGATCCAGACGGCGGGGCGGACACCCAGCGAACTCTCAGCCTGCAATGGAAGAGCTACAAACTGGTACAGGACCCGGCCATCCGCAGGGTCGCTCAGAAAATCTACAGATACGATGGGATTCACTTCAGCGTCCCGGTACGAGCTCTGCACCGCTTTACACACCCGACGCTGAGAAAACACACCTTTAGTAAGAGCGTGTGAGCGTGTCGAGGACCGTTTCTGAGTGCGCGCACACACACGCGACATGCTTAACCAGAGTGTGTGAAACGTATTACTCATAACCGCGGTGTGTTTTGGGATTTGATCTAGCACACAGCAGGTGACGTGAGTCAATCTGAGGAGCGGCGTCTTCATCACCTGCTTGTTAGCAGGATTAAAAAGCGAGGGGGCGTTTATTTAAAGGCGGGTGGACGTCATTATGTTTTGTGAGAGAGTGGAGATCGTTTTTGGGAAATGTTATACGGGTCTGTTGGATTAAAGAATTTAAAACGCATCATCGTGTGTGCGCGTATATGATTATATATCTATATGTTTATATTTGTAATGCGATAAGAAGTTTTGTGTTTGCTGGTCCTCAGGACTCAGGGTTTCCTCCTGTGGGGGAGTTACGTGACCCCCGACCTCGGCGGATCTGGTCCAGACACACGGAGATGTCACTTCCTTTGCCCAAATTTAAGGTAAGTCGTCACGCTCGCTCCTGTCGGGGTAACTGATTTCACATCCTCCCTGACGTATCCCGCGCAGATTCGACTCGTTTGTATGTTTTTAGAGAGAGTGTGTGTGTGTGTGTGTATATAATATGTTTATTTTATGGGTTCTGTGTAACCGAGGTCTTATTTTGGCGCTGATTTCTTCACTGTGTGGTTTTTAGAAGATCGGGGATTGTAAAGTTCAGGTTTGTTTTTCGAGCTTTAAACGAGCACTTCCCGAGCACATCCTTTCTGACCCTTGGTAACCTCTCGCCCGACAGTTGGACGAGTTCTACGTGGGCCCCATCCCGCTGAAGGAGGTGACGTTCGCTCGGCTGAACGACAACATCAAAGAGCCCTTCCTGTTAGAGATGTGCACGAAGTTCGGCGAGGTGGAGGAAATGGAGATCCTGTTCCACCCCAAGACCCGCAAGCACTTGGGCTTGGCGCGCGTCCTGTTCACCAGCACCAGAGGGGCCAAAGACACGGTCAAGCACCTGCACAACACCTCCGTCATGGGCAACATCGTCCACGCACAGCTCGACATCAAAGGTGTGTGTGTGTGTGTGTGTGGGGGGTTCAGAAGCATCATGCTCTGTGGCGTTAAAAAGGAAATCAGTACGAAACTAGAACCAGAGCGGAAAGTTTTAACTGAAACGAGATGCAAATATTTGTTTTCATTATTATAAGGTTATGAAACTGTCGGGTTGTGTTCTGTAAGTGGGTTTATTTACTCCACGCTACACCGCCGCTGCTGCATTCTCAACTCTCATTGGTCAGAAGGTATCGATTGAAGTTTTCTGAAAGCAAGCTGACGTCCGTTATTTATTTATTTTTTAACATAACATTTAAGGAAGGAGTCTCCAGTGTCAGCGCTTTATAACAGTCAGAGGTTAAAGCTGTAACCTGAAGTTTTCCGATATGTTCTCCAGGACGGAGGAGTTTACGTTTCTTTGCGGTTTCTTGGTAACGATGAAGAGATTGGAGATGGAACGACTGTTTATAGCTGCTGTAACGTACGTGAGAACAGGACGTAAATATAACGTGTGTGTGTGTGTGTGTGTGTGTGTGTGTGTGTGTGTGTGTGCGCGCAGGCCAGCAGAGGATGAAGTATTACGACCTGATCGTTAGCGGATCGTACACCCCTCAGACTGTACCCACAGGAGGAAAAGCCTTGAGTGAGAAGTTTCAGCCCCCAGCTCCGGCACAGCCCGACACCGTGAGTACACGCCCTCCGTTTCTTTCTTTCCTCTTCAGTGTGTCAGCATGTGGGAGTTTGTACTCGAACCCTTTCTCCTCTGTGTCTGTCTCAGTCATCTGATATCAGGAGGAAGCTCTCCACCGATCAGATGCCGGCTCCTCCGCTCGGCAGCACCACCCCATGCTCGGTAGACACCGGATTTGGGGAGCAGCGCCTGGACACACCGCCGTCCTCCCTCGGGGGGCCCTACACTCCCGGCTCCTCGTGCTCCTCGCAGGGAGGCGGAACTCCGTACACGTCGCGCTCCGGAACGCCCTTTTCCCAGGATTCGGGGTACTCCGGGGGCAGGTGGGTGCCGTTACTTACCTGAATGTGCCGTTCTCTATGTTTTGAAAAAAAAACCTGAGCGGTGTATTCGAATTTCCTGTTCGTTTCAGGCACGGGGGTTACAGCGGCGGTCCCGTGGGCGGAGGCTTCCCCGCGCAGGACATGCTCCCTTCGTCCTCCTGCTCTTCGTCTGCCGTGTCGTCCTCGTCCGGGTTCAAGGCTCGCTATTACGACGAGCCTCACGGAGTTCCTCCTCAAGACCCCGCGGCGTACCACCGAGGTCGTCCCGGGTTCCCTCCCCCACCTCCTCCTCCCGTTCCCTGTTACCCCCAGTATCACAACTCCGGGACCGCCGGGTTGCAGATGCCCCCTCAAATGCCCCCCTCGGGCTCCCTGTACGAGTCTCCGCCGGTGGCCGAGCGAGAGCGGGACAGAGAGCGAGGACTCCGAGACAGGGAGCGTGACCGAGACGCCGGGGGGCGCTACGGAGCGTCTCGCCGCTCCTCTTACCACCACCTACAGGACCTAAACTCTTCATCCAAGTCCTACCATTCGCACCACTCGCACCGGGAGGAGCGGGACGGCAGGTCGTACCGCAGGGACAGCTCGGTGTCCAGGGAGCACGGAAGGCACCGGAACCACCACCACTCGCACAACCACCACGGGCGGAGGAGGGACAGTAGGGACCGGGACGGGGATTACGCGAATAGCTCCGACCCGCGATACAGAGGCCACTCAAACTCCAGCAGCCATCGCTCCTCCAACAGCGCGTCTCCTCCACCCGCCTCCGCCTCGTACGGAGGATTCAATATGTCTAAAGAGCTGCCGGCCCACGACACCCCATCTTCGTCCCGCCTGGAGCCGTCGCCGTCCTTCAGGTCCGGAGAGAGAGCGAGCGGAAGCGGAGATAACGACTATCGAGCCCACCATGCGCCGCTACACCCTCCGCCTCCTCCTCCGCCTCCTCCTCTCCCTCCTGCCTCCGTCATTGCGGCGGCGGTGGCTGAAACTCTGAGCTCTCTAGACTTCGGGCAGGAGAGCCCGGTCCGAGAGGAGCAATGGAGCAAACCCAAACGACGCCCCAGCACCCCGCCGCAGCCCCCACGCACCCCTCCGCCCTCCTCCTCCCCGCCCCACGCCTCCGTTCCTTCATCATCCACGTCACCGTCCTCCACCTCTCTGCCTCATCACCACCCCTCCTCCACGGCGTCTCTCTCCCCGCCCCACGCGCCGCGAGACTCCTCCTCCCCGGAGCCGGACTCCACCAACGAGAGCCTCCCGTTCGTTCACCACTGCAGCAGTTTGGACTCTCGCATCGAGATGCTCTTAAAGGAGCAGAAATCCAAGTTCTCCTTCCTCGACTCCGACGAGGACGAGAATGAGGACAAGAAGGACGAGGGCGTGCATGGAGGCTCGAGGAAGCTGAGGGAAGAGGGCGGAGACAGAGAGACGGACGGCGGGCAGCAGAGGAGAGTGGACAGGAGGAGCAGGGCGAGAAAGCAGATGGCTCCTCCGGGAGGAGGAGGAGAAGATGGAAGGAAAAGCCCTACGGACACGTCCTCCTCTATCGCCACCTCCGTCTCGGGGTTGCTGTCGGAGACGCCGCAGGGACAGCAGGTCCTCGTACAGGAGGAACACGCGGCGTCTGACACGCATGTCACAGGTGCACACACGCCACCCACCTACAACGGAGAACGACAGGTGAGTGGAGTTTTATTTCCGTGCCATAAGCCCTACGCTAGTTTCTCTTATCCCACAGCGCTGTCCAGTCCTGCGTTCTGATTGGTCAGAAGGTTTTACACAGCACAATGCACATTTATATCCTGTTTGTGGCAGTTTAGCGTTTCCCGTTTTGTTTAGTCAGTAAACGTTTTTGAGAAGTGGAGTATATTTTCATATATATTTATATATGTAGGGCTGCAACTAACCATTAATTTCCTAATCTATTAGTTGGACGATTATTTTTTCGATGAATCTATTAATCGGACGGGGCAAACTTTCAGGTTAGTAAAAAAACTGTGTTCCATTTGAGACGATATTACCTTTCTAAAATTCATACACTAGACCAGTGGTTCTTTTTGTGAGCTTTGGACCCCTAGCATATTTCATTTCGACCCCCTCACTCCACAACAATTATAGACTATATTTTAAAACATCTCATTTGTATATGTTTTTTTTGTATAAAATTGTATATTTTATACATTTAACAAAAAAGTGTGTATAATATTAAAAGTTTTTAAAACTTAAATACAGCTGCTGGGGGGGAGTGTTTGTATCTAATTCAGTTCCAGGGGGTTGTTTCTAATACAGCTGCTGGGGGGTTTCTAATACAGCTGCTGAGGGGGGTTCTAATACAGCTGCTGCGGGGGGTTGTTTCTAATAAAAGTTCCGGGGGTTGTTTCTATAACGGGGGGCTGGGGGGAGTTCTAATACAGCTGCTGGGGGGTTGTTTCTAACACAGCTGCTGGGGGGTTCAATACAGCTGCTGAGGGCGGAGGGGTTGTAATACAGCTGCTGAGGGGGTTGTTTCTACTACAGCTGCTTGGGGGGTTCCAATACAGCGGCCGGAGGGTTGTAATACAGCTGCTGGGGGTTCTAATACAGCTGCTGAGGGGTGGAGGGGGTTCTAATACAGCTGCTGAGGGCGGGGGTTCTAATACAGTTCCGGGGTTGTTTCTAATACAGCTGCTGGGGGTTTCTATCCGGCTGCTGGGGGGTTCTAATACAGCTGCTGGGGGGTTCCTAATACAGCTGCTGGGGGGTTCTAATACAGCTGCTGGGGGGTTATAATACAGCTGCTGGGGGGTTGTTTCTAACACAGCTTACTGGGGGGTTATAATACAGCTGCTGGGGGTTATATAATACAGCTGCTGAGGGGGTTATTTCTAATACAGCTGCTTGGGGGGGTTATAATACAGCTGCTGAGGGGGTTGTTTCTAAAACACAGCTACTTGGGGGGTTCCAATACAGCTGCTGAGGCGGAGGGTTGTAATACAGCTGCTGGGGGGTTCTAATACGCAGCGCTGAGGGGCGGAGGGGTTGTAATACAGCTGCTGCGGGGGTTCTAATACAGCTGCTGAGGGCGGGGGGTTCTAATACAGTTCCGGGGGTTGTTTCTAATACAGCTGCTGCGGGGGGTTATATACGGCTGCTGAGGGGGTTCTAATACAGCTGCTGGGAGGGTTTCTAACACAGCGCTGCTGGGGGGTTGTTTCTAACACAGCTGCTGGGGGTTATAATACAGCTGCTGGGGGGTTATAATACAGCTGCTGGGGGGTTGTTTCTAACACAGCTTACTGGGGGGTTATAATACAGCTGCTGGGGGGTTATAATACACAACGGGGTGCTGCTGAGGGGTTATAATACAGCTGATGGGGGAGTTCTAATACAGCTGCTGAGGGGGGATTGTTTCTAACACAGCTGCTTGGGGGTTCAAATCAACAGCTGCTGAGGGGCGGAGGGGTTGTAATACAGCTGCTGGGGGGTTCTAATACAGCTGCTGAGGGGTGGAGGGGTTCTAATACAGCTGCTGAGGGGCGGGGGGGGTTCTAATACAGTTCCGGGGGTTGTTTATAATACAGCTGCTGGGGGGGCTATCTCACGGCTGCTGAGGGGGTTGTTTCTAACACAGCTTGAGGGGGTTCTAATACAGCTGCTGAGGGTTGGAGGGTTCTAATACAGCTGCTTGGGGGGGGTTCTAATACAGCTGACTGAGGGCGGGGGTTGTAATACAGCTGGTGGGGGGTTCTAATACAGCTTCTGGGGTTGTTTCTAATACAGCTGCTTGGGGGCGGAGGGGTTCCAATACAGCTGCTAAGGGGCGGAGGGGGTTGTAATACAGCTGCTGGGGGGGTTCTAATACAGCTGCTGAGGGGGTTGTTTCTAATACAGCTGCTTGGGGGGCGGAGGGTTCTAATACAGCTGCTAAGGGCGGAGGGGTTGTAATACAGCTGCTGGGGGGTTTACTACAGCTGCTGAGGGGGGTTTCTAATACAGCTGCTTGGGGGGGCGGAGGGGTTGTAATACAGCTGCTGGCGGGGAGGGGTTCTAATACAACTGCTGGGGGGGGGTTCTAATACAGCTGCTGAGGGGCGGAGGGGTTCTAATACTGCTGGAGGTGGGGTTTCTAATACAGCTTGGGGGAGTGATGGTAAATTCCACATCTTCTCGTCTACTGTCTGCCGTAATCCATCTCTCTGTAGTTTATTTCCTCTGTGGGAAGGTGATGGGAAGGAAATATGGGATTATATTTCACTATTGGAGTAAACGGTAATGTGAAGAGGATCTATGTTCTGGCCTTCCCCCACCTGTACAGGTGTTCACCCCGCTATAGTTTATTAAACCCAGAAAGGGACGTATCTACACAAACGTTACCCATTATAGCTGATGTATGGTGTAGCGTGACTGAAGTGACATGCAGGTATTCCATTTTTTTCGTAAGTGTCTTGAATATGGTATTAAAGAATATTAAATTTGAAGCGCTGATTGCTGCAGATACGCTGTATTCGTATTTAACGGGGCTTTTTCTCCCCCTCATCGTCTCTACTTTGTCGTTCCAGCCATCCCCTCATTCCTCTGGAGAAGACATGGAAATCTCCGACGAAGACGACGGCGGCATCGCTACGGTCACGCACCACCACGCCTCGTCGTCATCCTCCCCCGCCCCGTCATCTCAGTCGGCCCTGCCCTCTCAGAACGCCGACCCCTCGTCCGGCTCGCCCCCGGACAGCACGCAGCACTTCGGCACCTCCATGCCGCTCCCTCACATGGCCTCCTACCCTCCCCACCTGCCCCCTCCTGGCTTTTCTCTCCAGCCTCCGCCTCCTCCCCCAGGCGTTCCCCCTCCCCTGCCCCACATGGAGCTCCACCCGGAGTACCCCATGCCCCCCCACCTGTACGACTACGCCAGCTCCGTGGAGCTGATGAGCCAGTATGCCGGCACGTCCTTCCAGATGCAGGCGCACATGCTCAGCCGTCTGCACCAGCTGCGGGAAAAGCACGCGCCCGGCTCAGAGTACCCGCCCTCTTACCATCTCCACTCTCTGCCCCCTCTCCCGCACACGCCACACACCCACCACCCATACATGGACCAAGATGGTTCTGGAGGGAACCACTATGACCAGGACCACCGCTACATGCCTCCTCACATGCCTTCCTACCCGTACCCGGACCCTCAGCTGCCTCCTCACCACCCCCACGCCATGCCTCCGCCCCCTCACTCCCCGTGGCCTCCCCACGTCCTGCCCCAGCACTACCCCTCGCACTACCCGCCCCCGAATTACGGCGCCGTGCCGGGCGTAGACGGCGAGCAGTACCCAGTGCCCATGATGGGTCAGAACCCTCACGAGGCCACGGTCCAGCTGGTTCTCTCCGCGCTCATCGACGAGATGAAGAACATCATGCAGAGGGACCTGAACCGCAAGATGGTGGAGAACGTCGCCTTCGGAACCTTCGACGAGTGGTGGGAGCGTAAAGAGAGGAAGGCCAAGGTGAGAATTTATTCCTCAATCCTTCGCAGGAAAAGCCGTTCAGTCCACGCCGTCAGCTCTCTGATCAATAAATGAAGAGAAACAAGACTACCGGTTCAATTAGGACAAAAGTAATGGCGCCCCGCACGAGGAGGTGGAGTCAGTGTGTGTACTGTAGCTGATGTGCTCTGACTGTTTAGTTGCCATATTGTGTTTCTCAGCTCTGTATAAGCTCTGTGCAGCCGACTTGCATTTCGCCACACCCACAGTGAGAATTTACATACACTACTCCGTATGCAAAGTTACACATCACCTCCAGACCGAGAAGTGCATTATGGGAACACGTGGTATGTACATGTCTGCTTTGATCCACTGTGAATTAGGGTTTTTTTTTTTTTTTTCCCTTTTCCCCTCAGCCGTTCCAGACTGCGATGAGAGGCGTGTCGGTGGTGCGGGACGAGGAGAAGAAGGAAGAGAAGACGAGCAGCCGGCCACGCGAGCCATTAATGTCTCTGGTGGACTGGGCCAAGAGCGGCGGCATGGAAGGGTTCTCTCTGCGCGGGGCTCTGCGTCTGCCTTCCTTCAAGGTACCTGCGTTATCTCACCCGACGTATAGACGTGTACGCGTCAGACACAGATACGTATACACGCTGTCTAGTTTTAGCCTTTGCTTTATAGAAACGGAAAAGCCGTCTCGAGGTTCGCGCCACGCCCGTGTTAACTGTGACATGTTATTTCGCAGGTGAAAAGGAAAGAGCCTCAGGAGCTGGCAGAGGACGCGTCTCTGAAACGAGTCAGACCTTCGACTCCACCAGACGAGGAGGATGAAGGTGAAATATTCAGGCTTTATACATACAGACTGTCGCAGTTCTCACCATTGCGGTTAAATTCACCAGCATAGATTTCATCACGCAAAGCGTTTGTGCGTTCTGTCACAGATATTTCTTATTTTCATGAACGTCACTAGCCTTAACGTTTCTTATTGGAGCTTTGAAAGCCCAGATGGTTGTGCTGCTACATGACTACAGTAACTAGTAGTAATAAAAACCTCTCCTTCAGCCATACACGCTGTTAGAACTGTTTAAACTGTCTTCGTGGTGTGTGCGCGCTCTCAGACTCGTACCAGAGTAAGGTGTCGGACAGCACTAGCCGGCCGGAGGAGACCCGAACAGCCGAGAGAGACGCGGTCCAGAGGAGGAAAAGACCCAAGCCGCGTAAACCATACGACCTGGACAGCGAAGGAGAGGAGACGTCCGACGAGTCGTCTTCTGAGAAGGTGCGTGTGTGCGCGCGCTCGTCCGAGACGTCTGTCTGGAAGCGATGGCTCGATGATGATTAAAGATTCAGTTGCGTTTTCATTCACCCGTCTGGGCCTCTTGGTTCCGGTTGAAGGGAAACTTTTGTATGTTTGCGGAAGAACTACTTGCGGGTGTGTTATGGTTAGGGGTGCGCATACTTTTGGTCGTGTAGTAAAGTTTAAATGAAACTTGGAGAGAATGTTTGAGAGAACGGCTGTGGTGTTTGGTGTCATTGCACGGAGTGAACAGTAGGTGGGAGCGACGCTCTGTGTGTGTGTGTGTGTGTGATTGGAGCTCAGGCAGTTTGTCTATCAGAAGCATTGATCGGTTCCTTTGTTTGTTTGGCGATGTTCTGAAGGCTGAACATGTGTTAATGTGCAGTTATTAATATCCTGTTAATGTTGTTCAGGACGAGGATGACGACGACAGCGAGAAAGAGTCCGAGGGTGAGCAGCGTTCTGGTTTTACACACTTTATGAACCGTGTTTAATTTATTTAAGTGTAAACGTTTTTTCCCGGTATTTCTGTTTGTCGGCCCAGATGAAGCCCTCAGTGCGGACAGCGACGACGAGAGCCTCTCCTCTTCGTCCGAAAGCTTGTCGTCGTCCTCTTCCTCCTCGTCCTCATCGTCGTCCTCAGATGAGGAAGATGAAGAGGAGCTGGAGCAGGCGGACGAGAGTGAGGCCCTGGACACCATGGACGAGTCGACGATGGACAGCGTTGCCATAGAGAAGTGCGTAGTAGTTTAACGTCTCGGCACCTGATTAGGGAGGAAACGGGTTTCGGTTTATCCAGGTGTTTGTTTTTCTGTTTTTGGTCACAGGGAGAAGACCAGCGTCGGAGAGTTGCATGCGGCGGTGGCGGCGGAGGTCAAACAAGGTCAGCGCCCAACTTTTAATCAGAATACAGTTCTAATTAAACACGAATAAAATATGACCGTTTGCACTTTCTTTGGTTTGCGACTGTTTGTATTTTTAAAATATTTATTTTAGAAGACAAGATGGCCCCTGCTGCGTCTGCAGATCACCGGCCGCCGTCTCCTCCTTGTCCTCGCCCGTCCTCTCCCATCCTGCCTCCTCTGAAGAAGCGCCGCAAGACCGTGTCCTTCTCCACGGAGGAGAGCGAATCCAAACCCTCCATCCACGTCCCCGCAGCACCTCCGTCTCCCTCCTCTGCCGCTTCTCCGTCCCTCCTGCTCTCTCCGGTCAAATCACAACCACCGGAGCAGCTGGTTTCATCGTCGGCCTCTGCCCTCGCGCCGACCACGCCCTCCAAATCTGCCCCCATGCTCCGCCCTTTCGCATCGCGCCCGACCAAAGCCACACCCCCTTCGGCCTCTCCCACCTCCGTTCTCACAGTCCCTCCTCCTGTGCGTTCCCTGCGTCCGGAGGAACCCAGGAAACGTTCTCCGTCCCCACAGATGACGACCCCCACCAAGTCTCCTTCCAGACGTGGCAAGGAATCTCCCAGAACCCCTCCCACACCTGTATGTCTCACGGTCCAGAACCTTCCTCTGGACCACGCCTCTCTGGTCCGGATGGCCTACGAAGAGCCCGCCCCCATCCCGGCCACGCCCAATCAGAAAGGGCGTCCACGTGGCAGGCCTCGAACCGTCAACCTGTCGGCTCCATCCGCGCCCTCGCTGCTGGAGGAGGATGAGTACGACGAGTACGATGAAGAGGAGCTTCTGGAGCAGAGACTGAAGCTCAGGGAGCAGCTCGGAGCGTCCAGTTTGCTGCAGCTAGCTTCCGCATCTACGCCCGACCTCTCCGTGCTGGCCCACGTGGCCGCCGAGATGGACGCGGACGAAGACGTCGACTCGGAGGAGACGGAGACGTCGGACGAAGCCGAAGAGCACAAACTGGAGGAGGACGAAGAAGCACGGCTTTTCCCGTTGGACCCGGCCGGAATTCTCGTCTTCCAGGAGCACAATTACTCCAAACCTGCCGCTTTCCTTCTTCCTCCGCTGTCACCCGCGTCCTCCGCTGGACAGAAGCGGACCAAGCAGGACACCGCGGTGTTGCTCCCCACCGACTTCCACCAGCACTGCGTCCAGGAGGCTCCAGAGGAGGTCATCGGAGACGCTCAGACGGACACGCCCGTGCTCTATAGCCTGGGGCTGGTCGGGGACGAGGCCGCAGATCCGGCCGAGGCGCTCAAACGCAGGGGCTCGTTCAAGAAGGAGGAATCCCTGGAGAAAGGGAAGAGTAAAAAGCGGACTCAGAAAGACAAGGAGAACGTGGAGCTGCAGCCGGCTAAACGGCAGAAGCAGGAACACGGCAGGAAGCAGAGGAAAGGGAAGTTAGAGGTGCGTACGGCGAGTCTGCACCACATTATGACACCGGGTTTGTGAAATAACGTGGTTGAATAATCTGTAAACGTCCGCTTCCGTTGTGAGCGATGCTAATGCGGTTATTTCTCCATTTTCCTGAGGTTTTATTTTTTCATTGCGACAACCCGTCCTTCCTTTTCCTGTCGCTACAGTAACGTCCACACGTACAGCAGAGGAACCTGTCTGTTAAACAGTTCAGCGTACACCAGCCTCGGCTGTCTGTCCGTTTCTTTCGTTGACATTAATCAATATTATGATACTTAGCCTGCTTAAGCCCCGCCTCTTAAATATCAAATATGCCGCATATTAAGAAGTATATTACTGCAGCCGTTGCTCCATGAAGGGTTTAATCATGTGATTATGGGCCTCGAATGTGTTTTTAGGCGACACGTTATTTATTTATTTGTCAGCATCGTAGATATCGCACAGGACTATTTCTTTAGGCAAATTGTCAGCAGTTTAATGTTGTAAACGTTGGATTATAAGCACACGCACTGATCGTAACCCCTCCGTGTCGCGTCTCTGCTGTCAGGACTTCGCCCCGGAGGAGGACGTGGACGTGGAGCAGCTGGAGACGGCCGACCTGTCCAGCTCCAGCTCCGATACGGCCGACTCCGACTTCGGCGCGGACGAGCACCTCGGGTTCGAGCGCGAGGAGGTGCGGAAAAGCGAACGTCTCTTCCTGCAGGAAGCCGGCGTCACGGCGTCCACCCAGAGGAAGCCCAGCCTGGCCCCGCCCCTTCTCCCGGCAGCCATGCTGTGCTCGTACAAGCTACGCAGCGAGTTCGAACAGATGACCATCCTGTACGACATCTGGAACACCGGGCTGGACCAGGAGGACATGCGTCTGCTGAAGGTCACGTACGAGAAGCTGCTGCAGGACGACCACAGCACGGACTGGCTCAACGACACGCACTGGGTCCCTCACACTAATATCCTTTTTCACGCGCTAGCGTCCTCGATCGTCATTTCGTTTGTGTTTAATACGTTAAGCAGTTATTAGCCATCCGCCTGACGAGTCCCTGCGAATGAGCTGTTGCTATGGAAACGCCCACAGGACAATCAAAATGCGTTTTCAATTTAAATGCCTTTGAATGTTAACGAATTATTACGGCAGTTCCGACGCACTCGTTCTGAGATGTTATCGTTTCCTTAGCAACAGCTCGTTCACAGGGACTCCGTGACTGTAGATGGGTTAATAAAACGCGGACGTTACACGCGTGTGGCGTGGTTTATCAAATAGAAAATCGTACTCGTTGGTGAATCGTTGGTGAACTGCTGTAAGAGGAATAAAACACCTCCGGGGATGCAGTTAGCGGAAAATAATCAACTTCACTGGATATAAAACGCTCGCGAATTGAATTGTTTTTAATGTCGCATATAATGTTTAATTTCTTCTCATTCAGGCTGTCGCAGCGATACCGCCCCCTGGTGACAGGCCGTTGTTCCTGTTTCAGCTGATGTTTCTACAGACCTGTGTAGAATTAGATTGTGATTAAACACGTAAAACATCTCAAGCGTCGACTCACCGTAACGACCACTCGATCGCACGTCGTTATTACGAAAGGCGTTTTTTGTGTGTGTTCGGTCTGGCCTCTCTTAAGTTGTGACCCTTGACCCCCGTTCGCACTCACTAACATCCCGAACCCGCGGCGTAAGAAGAAGGCGGTGGACGGGCAGCTGAGGGAGCACGTGACGGGATGCGCCCGCAGCGAGGGTTACTACGCCATCAGCCGCAAAGAGAAGGACGTGTACCTGGACCTGGACCTCCCCGAGGCCGTGCAGGAAGCCATGGACTACGACGTGGTGGTACACCTCAGCTTCTCTCTTTTTTTTTTTTTTTTTTTTACAACTTCACTTTTCTTATCTTGAAAATTAGCTGCGTCACGGGACGGTCCTAAACCGCGTACGGTTAAATCGCAACAGTATTGCTGGCTTTTTTTTTTCTTTTTTTTTTTTTACTGAATAGAAGACATTTTCTACGTGGTATATTGTATGATATTATTCTATCACATACCTGAATGTTAAAATGTTTGTATGGTTTAATCTGTTTCCTTTAACTTGTTTCTGGTTAGATTACGTTTATATCATGTGTAATAAAGCAACAAGAAAAATCTGGACATGTTTTAAATAGTTTATGAATGAGAAGGTGAGAGACCGGGACTGATGTGTGTTTAGATTAGATTTGTTATTGAACTGAACTCTGACTCTGTCTTTGTTTGTTCTCTCTCTCTTTGTCTCTCTCTCTGTCTTTCTTTGTCCCTGTGTCTTTGTCTCTCTCTCTCTCTCTCTCTCTCTCTCTCTCTCTCTCTCTCTCTCTCTGTGTGTGTGTGTGTCTCTCTCCCTCTCTGTCTGTCTCAGGGTTCGAACCGTGTGCTGTCGGAGAGGCGCTCGGAGCAGAGGCGTCTCCTCAGCGCTATCGGCACGCCCGCTGTCATGGACTCGGACCTGCTCAAACTCAACCAGCTCAAGGTGAAGCCTTGCACGGCGACCTTCACTCCACCTTATCACACGCTCGGCTCTGATTACGGAGCGCGTGCTGACCTTGTACTCGGGGCTTTATTGTCTGAGGTGGCACAACACTCCTCCAACACTCCACGTACCGCTGTCTTTAAGATTATCCTGGGAATGAGAAGGGAGGGGGAAATAGACGGCCGTCTCGGTTCAATACGTGACGGGTGATCGTTTTTTCTGAAGCACGTTCATCGGCTAGCTTCGAAATTGATTAAATTGCCATGGCTTTCATGCGGCTGTTTGCTGAAGATAAATAAATAAACATTTTATATGGTTTTCCCCCTGTACTTTTATATTACATCTCATTCCAAACATACTTGTGTCACATAACGTTGTCTGGATTCTTTATATCAATGCTTAAATTGAATCTGGTCATTAGCTCCGCCCCTTTCTCACCCCCTAGAATGGACTGCATGAGAGGCGTATGTCGTGCGCAGTTTAAAGGAAATTTCTTAACGTTCCTATCATTAGGTGGAGTTTATCTCGCAGGGTCTGTAAAGTTACACGCTGCCGCTTTAATCCACAGCCGAAAGACGGTTGTAATTTTATACGCCGTTCAGAGTGCAAGGGGATTGACCTTTGACCCTGTTTTTCCGCCGAGCGTCGAAAGGACCACGTTTATTTACGGCCGCGCCGGCCCGCGAGGCACAGACGTTCCGGATTGCGGTTGGTCGGAAGGTTGAAGGTCGATGGATTAGCGCAGCCGCTGCCGTTCGAGTACGGTATCGTTTCTATAGTAACGTCTCCTTCGCGAAGACTCCACTAGGAATAAACACTTAAATAAACACACCATTTTTTTTTTCCGTCGAGGAGACGTTTATTTACCGTTTAGAGAAGGAGTCTCCAGTGTCAGGTTTCTCTGTTGTAAGAGGAATCCAACACCAGCGAGCACGCTGTTACAGGAAATGAATCAACTTCAGGATGAGATCATTAACTCTGTCTTTATCGAGAAATCAGGGAATAACCGGTTAAAGTAATAATAATAATAATAATAATAATAATAAACGTCCGTCTGCCTGCAGTTCCGCAAGAAGAAACTGCGCTTCGGTCGCAGCCGCATCCACGAGTGGGGTCTGTTCGCCATGGAGCCCATCGCCGCAGACGAGATGGTCATCGAGTACGTGGGACAGAACATCAGACAGGTAACCCTACTGCAGATCGGACTCCGATTAAATCTGAGGCTTTATTTCTCCCAGTGAATGTTAGACAATTATAGATCTGTATTAAACGTGTTTAATCGTGTCTTCATCCCTTTCTGTTTTCTGTCTAATATCCACGGGTCTGATCACTCATTCATGCAGAAGTCGAAGTGTAAAGCCCGTCGGCTCTGAACTCGTCTTATTTATTTATTTAAAATGCTGTCATTAAGCTGTTAGTCGCACTCCATGTACCTTGCTAACTGCTGCTGGAGTTTGGTGTTGAGGTGTGTGTGTGTGTGTGTTTCTCATTTGTAAGTCGATTTGGATAAGTGTCTGCTAAGTGAATAAATGTGTGTGTGTGTGTGTGTGTGTGGTTTCAGATGGTGGCTGATAACCGGGAGAAGCGCTACGCTCAGGAGGGCATCGGGAGCAGCTACCTGTTCCGCGTCGATCACGACACCATCATCGACGCCACCAAATGTGGAAACCTGGCTCGCTTCATCAACCACTGCTGCACTGTGAGCACACACACACACACTCTCTCTCACACACACACACACACACACACACACACACACATGCGTGCATACATGCTTGTTCTCCCAAAGTAGAACAGGGTTTCACAATGTAACATAAAAAAAACTAGTCCACAGCTTGTTGTGTAACCCAACACACACACACACACACACACACACACACACACGCACATGTTTTCACTTCGGCCTGATGAACTTCAGTACAGTGGTTTGTTTTTAAGTTTTAAATGAGTAATGAGTCATGTGACCGGTCCGAGCGTGCGGAGGAGCAGGCGACACACAGAATGGGCTCACGGTCAAGTTTGGTTAAGAAAAAAAAAAACGAGGAGGTTTGAAATGGAGCGATAGTTCTGGTGATCTGAAATGTTCATACCGTTACATCTGTAGTGT
>CM022753.1:43184053-43189053 GCA_012411365.1 Ameiurus melas | reverse complement strand
CTTATCTTATTTGTTTTTTTTTTGTTTGTTTTTTTTATTTGATGTATTTTAATATTATTTGCAATATTTCTCTTGTATTAATGCGTTGGATCCTTTATTAATGGTGCATTAAAATATTTTTTAGAAAAACTGAAAAGCAGTCGTGTTTTTCTTTTCTGTGCTTTAAACTCCTGATGGTGATGGTTCAGTGTGTTCTGGGCAACAAGGACATCAGCCAATCACAAACCTGCTCTGATGTTCATTATGTAACCCAGTGTGCAGGAAGGTTCGGTAACGTTGATTTAAATATTAGATTCTGTTAAAAATGCATTTGTTGTTCCACAGGATTTACTTTACTTTTTATCCGTTTATAGCCCTCTCTCTATTCCCTCTCTCTATTCTCTCTCTCTATTCCCTCTCTCTATTCTCTCTCTCTATTCTCCCTCTCTATTCTCTCTCTATTCCCTCTCTCTATTCTCTCTCTCTATTCTCCCTCTCTATTCTCTCTCTCTATTCCTCTCTCTATTCCCTCTCTCTATTCTCTCTCTCTATTCTCTCTCTCTATTCCCTCTCTCTCTTCTCTCTCTCTATTCCCTCTCTCTATTCTCCTCTCTCTTCTCTCTCTCTCTCCCTCTCTCTATTCTCTCTCTCTATTCCCTCTCTCTATTCTCCCTCTCTATTCTCTCTCTCTATTCCCTCTCTCTATTCCCTCTCTCTATTCTCTCTCTCTATTCTCTCTCTCTCTCTTCTCTCTCTCTCTATTCCCTCTCTCTATTCTCCCTCTCTATTCTCTCTCTCTATTCCCCTCTCTATTCTCTCTCTCTATTCTCTCTCTATTCTCCCTCTCTATTCTCTCTCTATTCCCTCTCTCTATTCTCTCTCTCTATTCCCTCTCTCTATTCCCCTCTCTATTCTCTCTCTCTATTCCCTCTCTCTATTCCCTCTCATCTATCCTCTCTCTATTCTCTCTCTCTCTATTCTCTCTCTCTCTATTCTCTCTCTCTATTCTCCCTATTTCTCTCTCTATTCCTCTCTCTATTCTCTCTCTCTATTCTCTCTCTCTCTATTCCCTCTCTCTATTCTCCCTCTCTATTCCCTCTCTCTATTCCCCCTCTCTATTCTCTCTCTCTATTATCTCTCTCTCTATTCCTCTCTCTATTCCTCTCTATTCTCTCTCTATTCCCTCTCTCTATTTCTCTCTATTCTCTCTCTCTATTCTCCCTCTATTCTCTCTCTCTCTATTCCCTCTCTCTATTCTCTCTCTCTCTATTCCCTCTCTCTATTCTCCTCTCTATTCTCTCTCTCTATTCCCTCTCTCTATTCCCTCTCTCTATTCCTCTCTTACTCTCTCTCTATTCTCTCTCTCTCTATTCTCTCTCTCTCTATTCCCTCTCTATTTCCTCTCTATTCCTCTCTCTCTATTCTCCCTCTCTATTCCCTCTCTCTATTCTCTCTCTCTATTTCTCTCTCTCTATTCCCTCTCTCTATTCTCTCCTCTATTCTCTCTCTCTATTCCCTCTCTATTCTCTCTCTCTCTCTCTATTCTCTCTCTCTCTATTCCCTCTCTCTATTCTCCCTCTCTATTCCTCCTCTCTATTCCCTCTCTCTATTCCCTCTCTCTATTCTCTCCCTCTCTATTTCTCTCTCTCTATTCCTCTCTCTATTCTCTCTCTCTCTATTCTCTCTCTCTCTATTTCCCTCTCTCTATTCTCCCTCTCTCTATTCCCTCTCTCTATTCTCTCCTCTCTATTCTCTCCTCTCTCTATTCTCTCTCTCTCTATTCCCTCTCTCTATTCTCCCTCTCTATTCTCTCTCTCTATTCCCTCTCTATTCTCTCTCTCTATTCCCTCTCTCTATTCTCTCTCTCTATTCTCCCTCTCTCTATTCCCCTCTCTCTATTCCCCTCTATATTCTCCCTTCTCTCTCTCTATTCTCTCTCTCTATTCCCCCTCTCTCTATTCTCTCTCTCTATATTCTCTCTCTCTATTTCCCTCTCTCTATTCCCTTTCCTATTCCTCTCTCTATTCCCTCTCTATTCTCTCTCTATTCCTCTCTCTCTATTCCCTCTCTTATTCTCCCTCTCTCTATTCTCCCTCTCTCTCTCTCTCTCTCTATTCTCTCTCTCTCTATTCCTCTCTCTATTCCCTCTCTATTCTCTCTCTATTCTCTCTCTCTATTCCCTCTCTCTATTCTCTCTATTCTCTCTCCTCTATTCTCTCTCTATTCTCTCTCTCTATTCCCTCTCTATTCTCTCTCTATTCTCCCCTCTATTCTCTCTCTATTCTCCCTCTCTCTCTATTCTCCCTCTCTCTATTCTCTCTCTATTCTCTCTCTCTCTCTCTATTCTCCCTCTCTCTGTTCTCTCTCTCTCTATTCTCTCTCTCTTTTCCCTCTCTCTTTTCTCTCTCTCTGTTCTCTCTCTCTCTATTCCCTCTCTCTTTCCCTCTCTCTATTCTCTCTCTATTCTCTCTCTCTATTCCCTCTCTCTATCTCTCTCTCTCTATTCTCTCTCTCTATTCCTCCTCTCTCTATTCCCTCTCTATCTCTCTCTCTATTCCCTCTCTATTCTCTCTCTATTCTCTCTCTATTCCCTCTCTCTATTCTCTCTCTCTATTCTCTCTCTATTCTCCCTCTCTCTCTATTCTCCCTCTCTCTCTCTATTCCCTCTCTCTATTCCCTCTCTCTATTCCCTCTCTCTATTCCCTCTCTCTCTATTCTCTCTCTCTCTATTCCCTCTCTCTATTCTCTCTCTCTCTATTCCCTCTCTCTCTTTCTCCTCTCTCTATTCTCTCTCTCTCTATTCTCCCTCTCTCTATTCCCCTCTCTATATTCCCTCTCTCTCTATTCTCCCTCTCTATATTCTCTCTCTCTCTATTCTCCCTCTCTCTATTCCCCCTCTCTATATTCTCTCTCTCTCTATTCTCTCTCTCTCTCTATTCCCCTCTCTCTATTCTCTCTCTCTCTATTCCCCCTTTCTCTTTTTATTCTCTCGGAAATGCAACAAGCTGTGTGTTGTCACGTGTGAAACTGTGCTGAAACTGGAGACTCCTTCCATAATTGAAATGATTTATTTAAATCTGTTTATCAGTGAAGTGACCGGAGCTGTTGCTATAGAAACGAGAACATATTCGAATGAGAGCATTAATTATAAATAAAGCTGTGAGAATTAATCATCATCTGACCAATCACGATCCAGAACTCAGCAGCGCTGGTGTAAACATGCGAAGATGATCGTAATGATGGCGGTGTTTTGGGGCGTGTCCGACCCGTGTGAGTGTCGAACAGTGGTGTGTTGAACCCGGTGGAGTTCGGAGATCTTCTTCTCCTGTGGTTTTCAGCAGACAGTATAGGAAATTCCTGCAGAGCACTTCAAAAAGACCTGAACGCAGACAGTCTGGGAAAAGAACAAAACACCATTCTCGTATTCGGAAGTTTCGGTCTGTGTGTCCGAGAGGTTTAAACGCCGGGGGAGAACGTTCCAGTGAGTTACCGGAATATTCTCACAACCTCATTAGAGACCAGGACAAAGGACTTCCTGTTCGTCTCAGTCCCAGCCGCTACACGCCGTCGCTCTCACGTCTCTTTCACGTCCCTCCTCTCCTCACTCCTCACACCACCGCTCCACCTCGCAGCTTTATCATTATTGTTTATCTATCATTAATGCGCTCGTTCTGATACGGTAGTGTTTCCATAGTAACCGCTCGTTCACAGGGAAAAATATTGATGTGGTGAAGGAGTCTCCAGTGTCAGAGGTTAAAGCTGTAACTAAGTTTTGCGACACCTTCGGGACAGACGAGTTTACACTTCTTTGTGGTTTCTCCGTAATGTGACGTAGGAAACTGTTTTTTCTGTCTTATAAACTTCAGAGAATAGAGAGAGAGAAATAGACGGAGAGGACAGAGAGAGAGGACTAGACGGAGAGGAGAGAGGACTAGACGGAGAGGAGAGAGGATGGGGCGAGAGAAATAGATAGAGGGGGAGAGAGAGAGAAATAGACAGAGAATAGAGAGAGAGAAATAGACGGAGAGGACAGAGAGAGAGGACTAGACGGAGAGGAGAGAGGACTAGACGGAGAGGAGAGAGGATGGGGCGAGAGAAATAGAGGGGGAGAGAGAGAAATAGACAGAGAATAGAGAGATAGAAATAGACGGAGAGGAGAGTGAGAGGATGGGGGAAGAGAGAGAGAGGATTAGATGGAGAGGGGAGAGAGGGGATGTGGGGAGAAATGAACAGAGGAGGAGAGGATAGAGAGAGAGGAAATGGAGAGAGAATAGAGTGAAATAGACGGAGAGGAGAGTGAGAGGATGGGGAAAGAGAGAGGAGGATTAGATGGAGAGGGAGAGAGGGATGTTTGGGGAGAAATAAACGAAGGAGAGAGATGAAGAGAGAAATAAATGGAGAGAGAATAAAGTGAAATGGCAGAGGAGAGCGAGGATGGTGGAGAGAGGATAGGGGGGGAGAGAGAATGGACAGAGAATAGAGGATGAAGATAGGGAGGAGGAGAGAGGATGGGAAGAGAAATAGGGAGAGAAATGACGGAGAGGAGAGAGAGGATGTGGGGAAAAATAGACAGAGGAGAGAGTAGAGAGAAATAGAGCGGAGGAGGCGATGAGAAGGGGGGAAGAGAGAATGAGGTGAGGATAGAGGGGAGAGAGAAATAGACAAGAGAATAGAGAGATGAGGACTGGATGGAGGGAGGATGGGGCGAGGGAAATAGATAGAGAGGGAGAGAAATAGACAGAGAATAGAGATATAGAAATGAGCGGAGAGTGAGAGAGGATGGGGGGAAGAGAGAAATAGACGGAGAGGATAGATAGTGGATAGAGAGAGAGAGAAATGGACTAAGAGAGGGTAGAAAGAGGGATGGTGAGAGAGTGATGGTGTATAGCTGCTATAACGTAAGTGAGAACAGGAGGTAAAGGAGGTTTGAGGTGTGTGCTGTAAGAGGAATAAAACCTTGATGGGAAAATAAGAAACTTCAGGGTGGAGGAAGGAGCTCCGCTTTACCACACACTCCGCCA
>CM022753.1:43179053-43181553 GCA_012411365.1 Ameiurus melas | reverse complement strand
AACACCACAGTAATGTCACGATGAACAGGACGTCCCTCCAAAATCTACAAAAGGACGAGATAAAATCTCACCTGGGAGGCTGCCGGGAGACCTACGGCAACATTGAGTGCTGATTATTATCTGCATGTGACCTCAATCTCTCGTATTCTTCACACGTCTGGCCTTGGGGTAGGGCGACTAGACGAAAGCCTTTTCTCAGAAACACAAACAAACGTTTAAGCTCAACTAAATTTCCCCAAACCATGTGGCACAATGTGTTCTGGTCGGATGAGACCAACTCCAAAAAGGATAATATTTCCATAATTCCATAAGGTTTATTTGGGGGGGGGGGGAAAGAACACCGTCCCCATTGTGAAGTACGCTGGTGGCGGCATCGTGCTTTAGAGCTGCTGTTCTTCAATCAATCAGACCTGAATCCAACTCAAAACGTGTGAGGTGACCTGAAGCAGGATGTTCACAGGAGGTTCCCGCCCCAATCCCATGGATCTGGAATGTTTTTATAAGAAAGCCTGGATAAATATTGCAGAGTCAAGATGATGGACTCTTAGCACAAAAACACTGAGTGGTGTAGTAACATCAAAAGCTGCTTCAATGAAGTATTAGTTTAGGGGTGTGTATACTTATGCAGCTAGGTTATTGTATTTTATTTACATTTTTGTATACATGAAAAAAATTGTTGTCTAAAAGTTTCTGATTGTTTTTCAGTTTATTTGTGATTCGACATTAAAGGTGGTCTGATCTGATTTATCTCAGAGGCGTTCTATTGTACACAGGGGTGTGTAAACTTTCCACTCTAGGCACCCCACTGTGTAAATTCGATTCAAACGGTTCCATGGAAAACTCTTTCAGCATCTGAGCCGCGCGTGAACGGTGACTCACGTGTCCAGCGTGACCGGGAGAAGCCACGTATGTTTTGTGGGGAGCTGGACGCAAGAAGAACAACCGCCGGTCGCGTGGGAGTCACGAGAACGAGTCGACTCTTATTGGTGAGTCAAATGATTCGCAAAAAATTTTTTTTTTTTTTTTTTTTTTTTTTTTTTTTTTTTTTTTTTTTTTTTTTTTTTTTTTTTTTAAAATAATAAATTTTAATTTAATAAAATATTTTTTTTTTTATTAAATTATTATTTTTATTTTTTTTTTTTTTTTTTTTTTTTTTTTTTTTTTTTTTAAAAAAAAAAAAAAATTTTTTTTTTATTTTTTTAATTTTTAAATTTTTTAAAAATAAAATTTTAATTTAAATTAATAAATAAATATATAATTAATTTTTTTTTTTTTTTTTTTTTTATTATTATGAATTTATCCTAATTGAGCGAGCCGGTGGTGACGGTGGTGAGGAAAAAACTCCCTGAGATGTTAAGAGGAAGAAACCTTGAGAGGAACCCGACTCAGAAGGATACCCGTCCTCATCTGGGTAACAACAGATAGTGTGAATAGGTTCATTATGGATTTATATGAAGTCTGTATGGACTCAGGAGCAGCCGTAGTCCCAGCATTCTGGAACTAGAGTAGATGAGAGCGCCATCTGGAGGTCGGACATCCGAAATGGATCGGGCAGGTCCGGAGAGCAGAGAGGATCAGGATCTCTAGTATCTCCATAAAAATCGCGTGTGGCTCGGCAGAAGGAGAGAGAGAGAGAGAGAGAGAGAGAGAGAAGAGATTATTAGGAGTGTGCTTAGCGTAACAGAAAGTCTAGTCAGGGTAGGCTTGAGTAAACGAATACGTTTTAATTTTGAATGATTACAGTTCATCTCTCTGTGTGACTGAAACGAGAGAAAAAGTTGAAAAGCGGAACTGATCACGAAGCTGAGCGAGTTTTTAGCAAATGAACAGAAAAAGGTGTGAGCTCACATGCTCTCACACACACTCACACACACACACACACACACACTCACACATGATTCTAACCAACACTGCAGCTATTTAGGTGAAGCGACAGTTCCAGATGGTTCGAGCAGCTGATGAACAGATCAGGCCTGTGGTGTGTACGTCGAGGTTTCACAGGGTTTAGAAACCAGGCCAGAGTTCTAACTGTCTGGGTCTATAGCCAACTCCCCCGCTGTAGGTCATATGAACTTTGCAGAAGCCGTGTCACGTGTCCCTCTGTGTGAGTCACAGCTCAGCGCTCAGTGAGGTCTTTCCTCTATAAATCCTGGTTGTTTCATGTGTTTGTATGGAACGAACCCAAACATTACGTTACAGTTGATCTTTTTACTCGTCTTTTTATTCATTTTGAATAAAATGTCCTCGTCTCCCCGCAGGTCTGCATGGAGTCCAACAGAACTGCAGGCAAGGACCTAAAGCGGGAGTCCTAGGAGAACCTTGACGGACGCAGTCCACGGTTCATGGACGTTTTGGAAGATTCCCGCTCTGCACTCGTTGAACTTTTTCAAAGCAGATAACGGTTAGTAATGCTCGATCGATTTAGTGAGCGTTCTGATAAACATGCAGTGATGGTGAACCTTTGATCACATGATCACAGTACTCCAGTTCTACCCGTTGT
>CM022753.1:43154053-43174053 GCA_012411365.1 Ameiurus melas | reverse complement strand
AGGGAATAGAGAGAGAGAATAGAGAGAGGGAATATAGAGAGAGAGAGAATAGAGAGAGAGAAAGAGAGAGAGAATAGAGAGAGAGAATAGAGAGAGGGAATAGAGAGAGAGAATAGAAAGAGTGAATAGAAAGGGAATAGAGAGAGAGAATAGAGAGAGGGAATAGAGAGAGGGAATAGAGAGAGGGAATAGAGAGAGGGAATAGAGAGAGAATAGAGAGAGGGAATATAGAGAGGGAATAGAGAGAGAGAGAATAGAAAGAGGGAATAGAGAGAGAATAGAGAGAGGGAATATAGAGAGGGAATAGAGAGAGAGAGAATAGAAAGAGGGAATAGAGAGAGAATAGAGAGAGGGAATAGAGAGAGAGAGAATAGAGAGGGGGAATAGAGAGAGGGAATAGAGAGAGGGAATAGAGAGAGAATAGAAAGAGGGAATAGAGAGAGGGAATAGAGAGAGAGAGAATAGAGAGAGGGAATAGAGAGAGAGAATAGAGAGAGGGAATAGAGAGAGAGAATAGAAAGAGGGAATAGAAAGGGAATAGAGAGAGAGAATATAGAGAGGGAATATAGAGAGGGAATAGAGAGAGGGAATAGAGAGAGAATAGAGAGAGGGAATATAGAGAGGGAATAGAGAGAGGGAATAGAGAGAGGGAATATAGAGAGGGAATAGAGAGAGGGAATAGAGAGAGGGAATAGAGAGAGAATAGAGAGGGAATAGAGAGAGGGAATAGAGAGGGAATAGAGAGAGGGAATAGAGAGAGGGAATAGAGAGAGAATAGAGAGAGGGAATAGAGAGAGAGAGAATAGAGAGGGGGAATAGAGAGAGGGAATAGAGAGAGGGAATAGAGAGAGAGGGAATAGAAAGAGGGAATAGAGAGAGAATAGAGAGAGGGAATAGAGAGAGGGAATAGAGAGAGGGGGAATAGAGAGAGGGAATAGAGAGAGAATAGAAAGAGGGAATAATGGTGTGGCTGGTCACATGACACCAGAGGACAAGCGACAAGCCGAAGCATAATGAATTATTTATTCAGTGCATCGTCACCTCTTGGTAATTTGACATCTCAGAAAAGAGGCAGATGCTCCAACACGAACACTTCGAGTCACAGCTCCACCTCTGAGTGTCACAAAGCACTGACACTGGAGACTCCTTCCACACACACACTGAAAACAATGAATGAACGTGACCTTACAGATCACCGACGACGTGCATTTATTAATCCGTTTATTATCTGATCTACGGTCCGAGCTGCTGCTCCAGAGATCTAATCACCAGCTTCTGACTAATCAGGATCCAGAACTCAGCTCTGTACCGTTTTCTACAGAGCCTCCTCCCTAACGCTACTGACCCCTGAGTCATCCAGCCGGTGAATCGAGGAGTCGGTTCCCTCACGATTCATTCCAACAGTTCATTCATTCATTCATTCATTCATTCATCCAGATCTTCTCTCTCTCTCCCCAGAAGCTTTCTCTTCCCCCACGCTTGCTCTCTCTCTCACCCCCACACCCTCACTCTCCCACCACCCCTACTACCCCCCCCCACACACACTCTTTTTTCTTTTCCCACCCCTACTCACTCACTCTCTCTCTCTCACTCCCCCACCCCTACTCTCTCTCTCTCACTCACTCACCCCTCCCCCCTCCCCCCAGCTTGTCCAACCCTCACGTCTCGTGGACGCGGTTTTACTTTTAGTTCGTTACATGTCTCCAGAAAGTGTCAAACCCGTCTTTGCGGTACGAGTGTTGTTGCACGTGCGCGCGCGTGTCATTAGTGTAGCCCCTCCTCCTCCATGTGTCACATTGTCTCTTCATTACTCTCCAATGTTCCTCAGACGCACAACCGCACGCGCGCAGAGGAACACTGAACTCCCCTCGCGCTCCGAGACAGAACCTCATTTCCAAGCGGCTCCATGCAGGAAGACGACATGAGCGGCGAGAACCCCGGGCTGGTTTACCTTCTGACAGGCGGATGTGGATTTCTGGGGCAGCACCTGCTGAAGGTTCTGCTGGAGGAAGAGGAGAAGGTGAAGGAGATCCGGCTCTTCGATAAGCACATCGACTCCAGCCTGGAGGACTGCAGCACAGGTGAGACGGGGACGGGGCTGGAGGTTCTGGCGGCTCGGGAGCGGCACCGTTATCTTCTGTACCTGTTTAATAATCTTCCGCTTTGGAAACCTGGATGGGGAGTAGGGCTTTAAACACACACACACACACACACACACACACACACACACACACACGTTTCTGGGTCTAATGTGATCTGTGCTGAGATGACCAGCAATAGAACTCGTGTGTAGTAGCCTTTCTCATGGAAGAATCTGCTGAACTTTGTACACAGCAGTGAACAGAATCAGACCTGGACTCTCTTCTCCTGAGAGTTCACTCTGACTCTGCACTTCAGACCTCAGGTGTGTAGATGTGTCAGTGCTGTAAACACCTGAAGCAGGTGATTTAAGGCTTCTGTGGTTCTCATCTAAATGAGGTGTTTTGGTGGAACACGCAGGTCCTGTAGCTCTGTCCTCCAACCAGGAGCTGGACCGCTGTAGACATACCACGGCTTTTATTCTGAGGAGATCTAGACCATGACACCAGACAAGACCTCTTTCATGTAATCATCATCCGCTTCGCCCAAAGCAATCCATTTTTGTTGTTGTTCTTTTTAACTTTAACTTTTTTGGGCGTGCCCCTGTTTAGTATTACATTTATTCGTGATGTCCCACTTCACAGTAGTGGCTTATATAAAAGTAGGGGCTTTGGGCATATATTATTGTTTATTGGTTATTGTTTTTTTTAACCTACCCTCCTACTGCGTTTAAATACTATCATTTTACTAAAGCTGTCCGTTTTTTCTCTCTTATTGTGGAGAATTGTGTGAATTATTTGGCCAGCAGGGGGCGCTCGTACCCCTCCTCTCCCGTCTCACAGTCCCGATACTCTACACACAGAAACCCACCCTGACTAATCTTCTAATATTACATGCAGCAATAAAAGAATTCATGTTTATACTGTTTGAAAATGTCGACTAACGTGCGCTGAACTAATACAGAGGCTTTACTAGAGCACACCGTCGTTCTGCTTTGAGGAATCGACTCTTTCCGTGTGGAAGAATCGGGAATCGGTGTCAAAACTACTGTGTGGAATTGTTGATCGTGAATGAATCGGAGTCGAAAAACTACAGAGTGGAATCGAGTCTTAAGTCCAAAAATCTGCCAAAACAAACAAACTGCTCAAGAACCGTGATTAAACAGTTCACTTCTGCTTTAGAAGAATCAAAGTTGATCCCAAAGCTTTAGTGACTCGAGCAGCGTGAAGGGTGAGAAGAGGAATAGATCTTTTCAGAAAGGAATCGAAGTGAGATACTGAAGTTTAAAAATAAATCAAATAAAACGATTCTGTGAAAACATTATCAGTAAAAGATGAGGAAAAAGAATCCGCAAAATAAAATGATCAATCCAAAAACGAATCCATCAATTCAGAAGAATCCGACTCGAACTGTTCGTGTGAAAGAGTCAAAAAACTATTGCACTGACTCTTTGAACTGATCCGAAAGAATCAAATCGCAAGTCGACTCAAATTTGAAATACGAAGTCCAGTATTATTTGATTGATTGATTTATTTATTTTATAATGAGGGAGAATGATGACGCATGCGCGTCGTGAAGATGTTTCAGAAGAGTTTCAGAAGATGATTTAATGTGAAATCTGAGCGATGTTATGACGGATGCTTTAAATTGTACATTAAAACCTCGCGTGTCGTTTAGATCTGGATGAAAATGAGCTCACGGCTGCTCTTTAACTCGTGCTGGCGACTGATATAGGAGGAAGTGAAGGCGTGAGGAAGTCTAATCTAACGCTGACGGATCCCCGTCGAGCTGCGTCGTCCGTCCTCGTGAACTTTGAGCGGTGAATCGGACCAAAAGCCGATCCGAGCGTCGGATAGACATGACGGCCTTTTCTCCGTTTTCTCTCGGGGAAGTACACGTTTCCTCTCACGAAATAAACCCCGAAAAACGTGTGTGTGTGTGTGTGTCTGATCTCGCGTTCAGAGACCCGAGCGTGAGACCCCCGGGGGGGTTTTATGGTTTTATCTTCATCGGGATTCTAATGTCACCGCAGACATGAAGACCAGGTGTAGAGAGTTCTACAGACCAGTCGCTTCATAACGTTAAAACACGACCTGATCGAATAACACACTCCTTGTTACATCATTAACGGAACAGGAAGTGTGTTGTGTGTGTGTGTGTGTGTGTGTGTGTGTGTGGTCAGCTTGACTCAAATCTGCATGTTGTAAAAGGTGCTGTAGGAGGACTGTAGGAGTGTACAAGTGAACAGAAGCAGCATCCTCCAGGACACACACACACGCACACACACACACACGCACACACACACACACGTGGGTTCTGTCCTCGTCACACAGTTCATCAGTGGCCCCACAGCACATGAGGGACTTCTTCCGTCACCTCGAGTGGAAACGCAAACGAGACTCAAATTCCTCTTTGGAGTTTTTTTTTTTTCTCGGCTCGACATTTGCAAAACAAATCATGTGGAAAAACACACTCGTGTGAAATCTCCAGGCCACACCGCGGGGGTTAAGTGTACTCCGCGGAACCGTGGGATCGTCAGCGTCGCCGTGAAAGAACTCCTGAAAGAACCCAGTTCTTTCACGAAACACGAAGCTGTAGTCGCAGGTACCGCCGACAAATCCACGCCGACGTTTAAAAGCTACGTCGTGCGTCCAAAACGCAGAACCGTTAAACCTTCTACGCGTGTCCAGAGCGTTCTGCTTTCAGAAAGGGTCCCCAGTAGAACCCTCGATGACCCGGATTTAACCCCTCAAGAAGCTGGACGTGAAACTCCTGACGGGTTCTAGGTGTTGAGGAGACAGCAGGCAATTATGTGGTCACAATCGATACTTATGCTCTTAAAAATGAGGGTTCTTCAAGGGGTTCTTTTTCGGATACGTAGGAGGTCTTCTGAAATGATGATCGTGTTAATTATTCACTCAATCTTACTGAATCATTTTGAGGACACCTGTCCAAGAGAAAGGGAGTCAGAAGCTAGTCATGACGAGCTAGCTAGAGTTAGCTTACTCTGCGTCTGCGCCGCACGTCTGGGTGACCTCGCCAGGAAAAAAACAACAAACACCTTAAAAAAAAAGGGGGGGGGGAGATATTAGGTGGTTTCAAATGGAATTGTTCACTTAAAGAACTGGAATAGGAAGTGCTTGTCTGATTGTTTATCGGGAGACGGGACGGGGGACGGATCACGCAGTTCAGGACCGGTTCGGTGGAAATACTGAATCAGATCTGATTAGATTTTTCCGATGCTTTAGAAGTTTTAGGAGGAGAATATGACCCCGGAATGCTGCGTCTCATTTCCCACTCGAACGTATGCTTTCTGTGGAAAGTGTGTGTGTGTGATGAGAAAACCTGTGTGTGTGTGTGTGTGTGTGTGTGTGTGTGTGAGTGAGACAGACATCATCTGATGTTTACCGTCTATGGGACAGCTGGACTGTGACTTCCTGTGTGTGTGTGTGTGTGTGTGTGTGACTGTGGCATAGAGACAGGAGGTGGGATGGTGACAAACATTCCTCTTTCACACGCATACTCTCTCTCTCTCTCACACACACACACACACACACACACACACACACACACTCGCACATTTAGTGCACTGAGGCCACAGACTAGTAAAGTTGTTTGTGGGTGGATTTGAGACTGAAGGCAGTGATCCAGATTGTCTTACCGTAAGATGTAAAAAAAAAAAAAAAAGGACGCAAGGGGAAAAACCTGCACATGTAAAACACACACACACACACACACACACACACACACACCATGCAGCACACATGCATGCAAGCTGTGGCATTTATGCAACATAGAAAGATTGAGAGGAAGGGGAAGCTCTATTCTCACACACACACACACACACACACACTCAAAGAGAGACACTCATGGACACACACAGTCTCAGAAAGAGGGACACACATGGGGACACACTCAGAAAGAGACACACACTCTCAGAAAGAGGGACACACATGGACAGGCGCGCGCGCAGATAGAGGAGGACACACACTCTGAAAGACACGCACTAATTTTTTTAATTAAATGTTTGTGTTTATTTAGAGTCTAATCTCTCTCTCTCTCACCCCCCTCTCCAGGCGCGGGTGAAGGTGCTGGTCATGCAGGGTGACATTACGGATTACGGCAGCGTTTTGGAGGCGTGTCGTGGAGCTGATCTGGTGGTTCACTCGGCCAGTCTGGTGGATGTGTGGTACAGAGTTCCGGAGAGAATCATCCACTCCGTCAACGTAGGAGGTGAGAAAAGATTCGAGCCACAGGTTTATATATTAGAGCGCAGGTGTGCGATGACGTGTACGTGATGACGTCACAGCGCCAGGTTTACGAGTTCCCGTGTGGTCTACGGGAAGTCTGAGATTCCGCGTGTAAGGGGAGGGTGGATTTACTTTTTGGAAAGTTTGCCCCACTAGAGCGGTGTCCGTAATCGTGTTCACCCCGTCATCGATCTTCATCGGGTTCCGCTTTCAGCAGAACCACCTTCAAAGAGTGAGATCCTGCGGGTTCCCCTGAACTCTAGAGCTCTTCATTTTAACATTTCAGCTCGAACTTTTCAACTTTACTCCATCGCCAGCGGGAACGCATCATCTCGGAGGAAACGCGTCAGTGTTTCCAAATCGTTGGAAAAATGTAGGAAAGGAAGGAGCAGGGAAAATGGAATGCGTGATGGAACGTTAAGGAAGGATGGGAGAAGAGCCGAGTTTTAGTTGGGAGTTTTAGGACTGTGAGGTTCTGGCTCGTGGAGAGTGGTGTCGCGCCGCTCTGATTAAAACCAGCTGTTGATTTCAATCAGAAAGGACGAAAGCGAGACTATTTTTAACTGTGTGTTTAGTTTGTGTTTCCTAGACAACGTCATTGGTTATTGGTCCCTCCTTTGTGATTGGTCCAAATATTACAGTTGTATTAAATGAACTCGAACGAGGGATTACATCAGCAGCCTCGTTTCATTGTTAAATTTTCCTTTTCAAAAATAAACCAAAACCACATCTCGCGTCACCGCCGCTGTTTTATTCAGCCGTTCTCCATTCGTCCGCGTCACCACCTCAGAATTACTCAGACAGCGCCCCCTAGCTGCACGGAGTGTCCGAGACAAGCACGCTTTAGTTTAGTTCTTCTTCAGGACGAGGATTTAGATCCTTGATGTACAAGCTCCTCTGTGTGCGAATGCACATGAATAAGTACGAAATGCCTTAGAAATGAACAGGATGCTTTGACGCCGGGAAGCAGTGGCTCATGGGTGTAGATCTTGGTGTCGCGGGACGACGTTAATGTTGACGCTGACTCGTACAAAATGAAGTGGATTTCACACTTGACGCATGCTATAGAGCTACCGTCTAGTGAATTAGTGAGTATTACAATACCTCTGTTCAACTGTGTTTCAGAAATTATTAACCCGGGTTGCCAGATTTCATCTTCTTACCAAAAATCCAGGAATTAGAAAAGGGAGGCCTTTTTCCCCTCTTTTATGTCAACCTTTGCTTGGCTGTACTTCATGCATCTCTGATGTGCAGACAATATCCACTCAATAATCCCCCTTACAAGATGAATGATTCTACACACAGGGGAAGACTTGGGCTCCCAGAAGCCAAGGCCCCCCAAAATGCAAATGATATAGATTTTTAATTATTCATGCTAATTAACGTATGCTGAAAATGGAAATGTTGATGATATTAAGTCACTGAAATGAGCGCCCCATTCCTATATTCTTCCTCGGGCCAGTGGCTAAATCATAAAATCCTCCCCGCGTACACAAAATGCCTGCACTCACACTTTGTCTTTGTTTGTGGAAATTATTATTAAATTAAATTCTGATCATTTACTATGAAACAAGATCTAGGTGGTTACGGAGAATCCTTAAACTAACCCAATCTGGCAACCCTGGCATTAACTGTCCTCTCCATGACTCCTCCCCGGAGCATGGGGCAGCGTGACTCGTGCCCCAGTGAGCCTTTAATCATTAGCGCTTGTTGCAGATTCCATGTTTGACCACTAGGTGCGATAATTACTCTGTGGAGCTGAAGGGGGCAGAGAGCAGTGTGTGTGTTGCAGCACTGATGCACAACAGCTAGAAAGTATCAGAACATCAACACACTGTAAAATTGTGGTGTTATTTACATTGTCGCTGACTCAAAAGAAGTCCTAACCAGGACGATTACTGAAGATGAATGCTCGTTGAACTGCTGATACGGATGCTCCTACGGAGAAGCTGTTACAGGTGATGAGAATAAGCGTGGCGTGACAGTTTTTGGGGATTTCCAGATGATCTTGTCATCACTGCAGGGGCACGGGCCTCCGGGTTTAGTGGTTAGCACATTTACCTTACATCTCCGGGCTTGCACCTTCTTCCTGTGCTTCAGGGGTTTCCTCCGGCTTCCTCCCCCAGTCCAAAGACATGCTCTGTGGACTCATTGGCATTTCCAAATTGTGCGTGTGTGAGATTGCACCTTGTGATGGGTTGGCATGCCATGCTGGGTGTTCACCGCTTTGCTCCCCGAGTTCCCTGGGATGTGGACATGGCCAACAAAATGTTTTGTAATGAATTTCACTCAAGGCCAGATTTTATGACTGTGTTGCAAGCCTGCGTGTCAAATTCAGCTTTCCTGCCAGTAAATAACTCGACCCGTGTATTTCCTCAGCACAACCCTGCCACCACTCCCTTCCTGGAGCGTCACGCTGTGGCCGACCGCTGGCACCTCGATGATGATGATGATGATGATAAATTTCATCACGTTTTAGCACTGTGGGAGTTTGGCAATGTGATACAGCAGGGACTTCCAAAGAAATTCAGTTGGGTGACTGAAGACGTGCTGATGGATTAGCCTAGCTGCCTAGCTGCATGAAGGCGAGGACCACACCTACTGTATGTCCCCACAATGACATGAAAGTTCTGACCTAAAAGAGATGAAAAGTTTCCTGAGGTTAAGGTTAGGGTTCGATTCCTTAATGATCTGTTTTGATTATTATATCAATGGAAGGTCCTTACAGACATAGTGTGTGTGTGTGTGTGTGTGTGTGTGTGTGTGTGTGTGTGTGTGCGTGCAAATGAAATAACTTGAGTAACTGAATCCAGATTATTTACATTTATCCAGCTGAACGATTCAGAATAAACAGGAATGCGTTCCTCGTTACACCATAACATTGGAAGCAGGTTTTGTTGAGTTGTTTCTGGCTTCACGTCTCTCTCCGGTGCCTGGCGTCGTTGCACGGCTCCTAATTTGTTTGTTCCGGCGATAAATAAAACACTTTGATGATGTTTATTGCTCAAAAGATAAATATTTTTGGTTGTTTTTTGTTTTGGTTTTGGTGTTTTTCTTGTTTTTATTGCATTACAGCATGGACTTAAAATGTGTTTTTTGATGGCGGGGGGAGGAGGAGCGGGGCGGGGGGGAGGTGTTGTACCATGTGATTTACACACACGTCTAGCCACATCTACACACTGGGGTTTTTGCCCATTCTTCAATGCACAACTGCTCCAGCTCCTTTAACTTAGATGGGTTGTGGTGTTGTAGAGCGGTCTTTGTCATGCCACAGATTCCCCCAGACGGAGGACTTTGACTAGGCCGTTCCAAGACATTTAAATATGTCCCTTTAAGCCACTCCAGTGTCCCCTCCATCCCAGTCTCAAATCTCTGGCAGATTCGGTCTGTGCCAATCCCCACAGCATCGTGCTGCCACCACCATGCTTCACTGTGGGAAGGGTGTGGGGTTCCCCGGGGGATGGGAAGTGTTGGGTTCGCACCAAAAAGTTCAATTTCATTCTCATTTCACCGGAGAACCTTCTTCCGTGTGTGTGGAGAATCAAGAACATGTTTTTCCTCTAAGCAGTGGCTTTTTTTTCTGGCCACTTTACCATAAAGCCCAGCATTCTGAGTGTAAGGCCTAAACTGGTCCCATCAGACCCTCTCATCTCCACTTCAGTGCTATGCTTAGTGCCTTTGTTGAATCTCTGATTAACGCCTTTCCTGCGTGCCTGGTCTGTGAGTTTTGGTGGGCGTGGCCTTCTCTTGTTTGGCTTGTAGTGGTGCCATAATGGATTATAATGGATTTTCTGCGTAGAATGTTCAGAGTTTTGTATACCCAGCCCTGATCTATTCTTTTTCTATGACCTGTTTGACGAGCTCTTTACTCTTCATGTCACTTGCTTTGTGGTGCTGCAGACTCCGGGGCCTTTCAGATCTATACCGACAGGTCATGGGACGTTCTGATTGCAAACACACACACGGGTGACTTCTGAAGTTAATTGGTTGGACCACCTCAAAGGGTGTGAAAACATTCACACACACAACTTTTCAGTTTCGTAGGTCCATTACTAAACCGGATAAACGCCAAGAGGGGGTGAATACTTTTGCAAGGCACTGTACATGACTGAAGGAAAGTAATTGAGCAAAGTACAGCGATAAGATATTCCATGTAATGTTTTCTCCCTTTATTTTGTTTACTTTTAAGATGTGCTTTCGTTATCTTTCTACATGATCTCGTTGTTTTGTTTTCCACCTCTCTTCTTGCATCTGAGGCATGTCCTCTCCGCCCTGTCCCTGATGAAAGACCGCATTTGTCTTCTGGAGTTAATGTATACAGGAATTACATAGAACTGAATGATATAAAAAGCTTCACACGTTTCCTGTTTACAGTCTTTGTAAGGAAACAAGGCAATGCGTGGCGGTTCTTCAGGTTCCTGCACAAAACAATTTCCAGGAATTCGTCCCTCCCGCGTCAATACGAGTGCAGAGAACGCGAGATTTATCACCAAGGAAATATTCAACATATTTGTCGAGACCTCATACAGACAGAATTGAATTCAGTGTTGTGTGTACAGCGTGTTTAACAGTGTCCCAGAGAGGATGTCTAATCTCTTTAGAGTTATCTCTAATGAACCAGCCCAGAGGAGACGTGGTGAGGAAAAACGCCCTGAGACGATCTGAGGAAGGAACCTCGAGAGGAACCGGACTCAGGAGGAAACCCATCCTCCTCTATAGTACACCGGATAGTGCGATTATAAATAAATACACCCCTTCTATAAGTGTGCTAATACTACATCCTCATCTATAGTACACCGGATAGTGCGATTATAAATAAATACACCCCTTCTATAAATGTGCTAATACTACATCCTCAAATAGTGCAGTTGTGTAACCAGGAAGTTCATTACAGTTTCTACAGGAAGTCTGTTGTGTTGAACTTCTCCACTGTTCACTGATGGAGACTCGAGTGCAGAACTGTTTGTGGTAAATGTAGTGATAAAGCTCTCACAGCATAACCGTTCATATGACCTGAGGTCCAAAGCACCTTTATGGTGTTTAAATGGTACCAGTATAATGCCAGAGGTAGCATATATAAAGTAAAAAGCAGTGGGCCTAAAACAGAACCTTGTGGCAGACCAAACCTTACCTCCAGTATGCGTGGAGAAGTCTCCATTTACATCTGTGAACTGATAACTAATAAGACCTGAGCCAGGAGAGGACTGTTCCCTTAATGCCAACAACATTTTCTAATCTATCAAGGAGAATAGTGTGATCTATAGTATCAAAAGCTGCACTAAGGTCGAGTAACACAAGCAGCGAGACACAACCCTGATCAGAGGTGAGTATAAGGTCATTTACTACTTTAACCAGCGCTGTCTCTGTGCTATGATGAGGTCTAAATCCTGACTGATGAATGTTGTTCCTATGTAAGTACGAGCATAACTGCTGTGCTGCAACCTTCTCTAATATCTTGGAGATGAAGGGGAGATCTGATATTGGTCTGTAGCTGGGGTCACAGGGGTCGAGGTCAGGTAATTTAATCAGGGGTTTAATAACTGTTAGTTTAAATGATATAGGTACATAACCAGTGCTAAGGGAAGAAATGGTTATTTTTAGAAGGGGTGTGATTACTTCTGGAGTAATCTGTTTGAAGAAACCTGTAGATAAGGGATCTTGAATACAAGTTGATCTGATATTGTTCTATTATTATCTACAGGGTTGGTTATAAAACTGTCTGCTTTTATATGGATATTCCGAATGTTTTGGTGTAATATCGTCGAAGTCGTCGCTGCTGTATAATGATTGTGATTGTGTGCATGTGTCTGTGGTGGAGTTATTCCTAGTTAATGTTGCAACAGTGTTGAATAAGAATCTAGGATTAGTTTTGTTGTCTTCGGTTACTCTGGAGTGAGAGACGGATCTAGCAGGACTAAGAGATCGTCTATAGTTCAGGAGGTTCTCCTTCCATGCTGTTTGAAATATTTCCCGTTTGATTTGACAGCATTTACGTTCTAATAGTTGAGTGGTTTGTTTTAAGGTGTGTGCGTGTGTGTGTGTGATGGTTATACCAGGGTGCTAGCTTTTTCTCTCTAATTATTTCTCTTTTAAGTGGAGCTATCTTATCTTGTGTGTAGCGGAACGTTGAATCTAAGCATTCAGTCATCCGAGATCTTCGGGATCAGACGGTAATCCGATCACAGTTGAATCAGACGGCGACCAAATCATAGAATCCCCTCTGTAAAGGGCTATTACAAACACTTAGAAGAGCAGCACATCAGTCTTCATTCCAGTGTTTATCAGAACGATCATCCTCGTAAAAAGCTGCGTTCCTGCACACACGACACGTTCACCTCGTCTCCTGAAACGGGGTTAGATCTCTCACCGGTGGTCTCGCTTGTTTTCCTCCGCACTCGCTGTGCGAGCGGCGTGTTTACTCTGGCACAAAGCAAGCTGCGTTTAGAGAGGGCACTCGCGTCAAACAGAATACACGCAGCACGCAGAGAGGAGAGCGGGAGTCGGAGGCGGGGAGTCGGGGGAGAGAGAGAGAGAGAGAGAGAGAGAGAGAGGAGAGGGAGTCGGGGAGAGAGAGAGAGAGGAGAGAGGGGTCGGGGAGAGAGAGAGAGAGAGAGGAGAGGGAGTCAGAGAGAGAGAGAGAGAGAGAGGAGTCGGGGAGAGAGAGAGAGAGAGAGGAGAGGGAGTCGGGGAGAGAGAGAGAGAAAAAAAAGTCGGGGAGAGAGAAAAAGAGAGTGGGGGGGAGAGAGAGAGAGGAGAGGGTTGGGGGAGAGAGAGAGAGGAGTCGGGGAGAGAGGGAGAGCGGGGTGGGGGAGGAGAGAGAGGGAGTCGGGGAGAGAGAGAGGAGGAGGAGTCGGGGAGAGAGAGGAGAGAGAGGGTCGGGGGAGAGAGAGAGAGAGGAGAGAGGGAGTCGGGAGAGAGAGAGAGAGAGAGAGGAGTCGGGGAGAGAGAGAGAGAGAGAGGAGAGGTGGGGAGAGAGAGAGAGAGAAGTCGGGGAGAGAAGCTAGAGGAGAGGAGTCGGGAGGAGAGGAGTCGGGGGGGAGAGAGAGAGAGAGGAGTGGGAGAGAGAGGGAGTCGGGAGAAGAGAGAGAGAGAAAGAGAGGTGGGGAGGAGAGAGGGAGTCGGGGGAGAGAGGAGAGAGAGGAGAGCGGGAGTCGGAGGAGAGCGGGGAGTCGGGAAGAGAGAGAGTCAGGGAGAGAGAGAGAGAGGGTCGGGGGGGAGAGAGAGTGAGGGGGAGTCGGGGGGGAAAAAAAGAGAGAGAGAGAGCGGGAGTCGGAGGAGAGCGGGAGTCGGAGGAGAGAGAGAGTCAGGGAGAGAGAGAGAGAGGGAGTCGGGGGGAGAGAGAGGGGAGAGAGGGAGTCGGGGGAGAGAGAGAGAGGAGAGAGGGGAGTCGGAGGGAGGCGGGAGTCGGGAGAGAGTCAGGAGAGAGAGAGAGTCGGGGAGAGAGAGAGAGAGAGGGAGTCGAGGAGAGAGAGAGTCGGGGGAGAGAGAGAGAAGGAGTCGGAGAGCCGGTGTATTCCTCTTACTGAGAGTTCACTAATGCAGGAAGTCTCCAAATCGATGGTTCATGACTCCCCTCTGCGAGGACAAGATGAAAGGATGAGCGTGTTTATATTCTCCACATCACACGCTTTGAGGTAAAAGTTGAGGTAAAGTAGACCCTTTTTGTCGTGTCTGAGTTAAAAGGCCTTCGTACTTTTTCTGCGAGTCCTGCACACAGAAACAGAAAAGCAGCTGTTTATCTTGAAACCGTGTCCAGAAATGAAATCAGTTTTCTCTCCAGCAACAACACACACAAAATAAATCTCCTCATAAATATTTCAACCTCCTGTACTCCATGTGCCGCTCCCTCACTCCCTCACTCGCTCACTCCCTTCCTCACTCCCTCACTCCCTCACTCCCTCCCTCACCGCTTCCTCTTTTCCTTTAATTCTTCATGGACATATGAGTCATATTAAATGTCTCGAACGCGTGGCTGAGGGGAAAAGTTTTTATGCAACGGTTATGGAAGGAGTCTCCAGTGTCGGCGCTTTGTAACAGTCAGAGGTTAAAGCTGTAACTTTAACTTTTCCGATATATTCAGAAGAGGAAGAGTTTATGCAGTTTATCCTTTTTTAAATTAACTTTGAGAGAGGGAAGAGGGAGAGAGAGAGGGAATAGAGGGGGGGAATAGATGGGGGGAGAGGGAATAGAGAGGTGTGTGTGTGTGTGAGGGAAGAGGGGGGAATAGAGGAATAGAGAGAGGAATAGGGGGGGGGGATAGAGGGGGGAGAGAGAGGGGGGAATAGAGAGAGAGAGGGAATAGAGAGAGGGGGAATAAAGAGGGGGGATAGAGGGAGGGAGGGAATTGATGGGGGGAATAGAGGGAATAGAGGGGGGATAGATGGGGAGAGAATAGAGAGGTGTGTGGCGTGAGGAAAAAAGGGGGGGGGAATAGAGGGAATAGAGAGAGGGGAATAGAGAGAGGGGAATAAAGAGGGGGGATAGAGGGGGAAAAAGAGAGGGGGGAATAGAGAGAGAGAGGGAATAGAGAGAGGGGAATAAAGAAGGGGGGGAGGGGAGGGAGGGAGAATTGATGGGGGGAATAGAGAATAGGGGGGGAATAGATGGGGGAGGGGAATAGAGATGTGTGTGCGTGGGGGAAAAGGGAGGGGAATAGGGAATAGAGAGGGAATAGAGAGGGGAATAAAGAGGGGGGATAGAGGGGGAGAGAGAGAGGGGGGAATAAAGGGGGGGAGGGGAGGGAGGGAATTGATGGGGGGAATAGAGGGAATAGAGGGGGGAATAGATGGGGGAGAGGGAATAAGAGATATGTGTACGTGGGGAAAGAGGGAGGGAGGAATAGAGGAATAGAGAGAGGAATAAAGAGGGAATAAAGAGAGGGGGGAATAAAGAGGGGGGGTAGAGGGAGGGAGGGAATTGATGGGGGGGATAGAGGGAATAGAGAGGGGGAATAAAGAGAGGTGGGGGAATAGAAATGAGAGAGAGGGAGGTAATTGATGGGGGAAGGGAATAGAGAGAGGGGAATAGAGAGAGAGAGAGAGAGAGGGGGTAATAAAGAGAGGGGGGTAATAAAAGAGAAGAGGGGGGAATAAAGAGAGGGGGGAATAGGGAGAGGGGATAAAGAGAGAAAAGAGGGGGGAATAAAGAGAGAGGGGAGAAAAAGAGGGGGGTAGGGGAGGGAATTGATGGGGGGGATAGAGGAATAGAGAGAAGGGGGAATAAAGAGAGAGGTGGGGAATAGAAATAGAGAGAGGGAGGGAATTGATGGGGGGATTGAGGGGAATAAGAGAGATAGAGAGAGAGGGGGGTAATAAAGAAAGAGAGGGGGTAATAAGGAGAGAGGGGGGAATAAAGAAGAGGGGAATAGGAGAGGGGGATAAAGAGAGGGGGGAATAAAGAGAGGGGGGAATAAAGAGAGGGGGGAATAAAGGGGGGATAAAAGAGAGAATAAGGGGATAAAGAGAGAGGGGGAATAAAAGAGAGGGGGGATAAAGAGAGAGGGGGGAATAAAGAGAGAGAATAGAGAGAGGGGAATAAAGGAGAGGGGGGGATAAGAGGAGGGGAATAAGAGAGAGGGTGGGGATAAAGAGAGGGGGGATAAAGAGAGAGAGGGGAATAAAGAGAGGGGGGGGAATAAAGAGAGGGGGGATAAAGAGAGAGGAGTGAAAAGAGAGGGGGGGAATAAAGAGAGAGGGGTGATAAAGAGAAAGGGGGGGAATAAAGAGAGGGGGGATAAAGAGGGAGGGGGGATAAAGAGAGAGAGGCTGGTGAAGAAACGAGTGTTTATAGCTGCTGTAGCGTATGTGAGAACAGGAACTAACTAATTTCTCAAACATTTAATGTAACTATAGATGGATAAATGTTGTTGTTGTTGTTGTTGTTTAATAAATCAGTTGTAATTGTTGGTAAATTGCTGTGGTGTAAGAGGAATAAAACACTCCGGGTAAAGTACTCGTCTCCGGGTGGTAACAGTAACTCCGCCTCATCACTCACTTATTCCGGTTTGTGTTGGTGCTTCTTACTTCGTTATCTTCTCGTTTATAGGAATAAACGCCCGTAGGAGGAGGACGGATCCGGGAACGGAGGAGACGTGTTTAGAGTTCTGAACTGCTGCCAGTTAAAATAAGAAACTGACAAAGACAAAAGTCTAAAGTCCTAAACAAAACAATAAGTCTTTATTTGCCACTCAAAAACCATGGTGTGGTATCACGCAGAGATTCTTTACTGATGACGCTGTGGAAGATCTTGGCCAGGCTCATAAGCATCTCATCCAATTTTTATAACATCCATCATAGCTCCCTGAAGAACCGGGTCAGGTTTTTTTTTTTTTAATCAAGAAAAGGAGCTGAGACACGCCTCGGAGACGTGCGAGAACTTTCTGGAAGACGGAGGAAAACGACAGCGCGGATAAATAAATGTCCTGGATGGACCCCAGAACTCCACGCGAGCTCCACACCAACTGAAACGTGCAGCGTTAACGTAAAAACCCGTTCTGCTGGAGCACTGGAGTCGAGAACGTTCAAGAACCGTCTTACAAAGGACATGTTTGTTTATTTTATCTGCAAGGGTTTCGTCGTTTTGGACGATTTTTACCGTCTACACAAACCTCTCTGTAGAAGACACCGCAAAAATAAATACCTTCGCATGTAAAAATATCTCCAGCATAAACCTAGCTGAACTGATGTCAGGATTCTCATCAGTTTTATTTGTGTGTGTATAAAATATAAAGCAGATCAATAGATATATAGATGAAATACGGATAAATATATATATATATTTTATAATAATATTGCACGTTTGTTCATTTCTTGAGTAAATGACTGATCTGCTGATTGGCTCGGGTGATGTCTGGTCTGTTTTAATGATCCGTCAGAAACTGAGGGAAAAGTCAGACTTGTTGTGCGAAAGCACCGGGACGTGAGCTCACGTGTCGTTTCTGTCTCCGCTCTCACCTACAGGAACAGAGAACGTGATTAACGCGTGTAAGGAGCTCGGGATTCAGCACCTGGTCTACACCAGCAGTATGGAGGTGGTCGGACCCAACGTGAAGGGAGACGCTTTCATCAGGTGGGTGTGTTCTGGTAACGTTAATACGACCGAGACACGGTGTGGAGGTGTGACGCGGCCCGCATGATCCGAATTATCCAGCACAGGTTTCTGAGAACAGCACGTCACCGAGAGTTTTATTCCCCTTACACCACCACAACCCCACCCTAACCCCACCCCTATACACCACCAACCCGCCTATTGCGCGCTACTTGCGCCATTGCACTGTTGCCCTGTGCTGCCACTTATGCACCACCTGTGCTGTTGCCTGGCCCTGTTGCCTGTGCAGTCATTTGCCCGTGCATGAGCCTGGTGCACTGTGTGGCCTGTGCCATGGGTGGCCACGTATGCTGTTGTTGCCCTGTGCTGGCACTGTTCATGCACCTGTGCCCCATGGTTTGCTGCCGTGCACACCTGGTGCCTGCTGTTGCCCTGTACCACGCTGTGCCACATTGCCGCGCACATTTGCCTGTGCCGCCTGTGCCTCATGCGCCCCTGCCTGTGCCCATGTTGCCCACCTGCGCACATTGCCTGTTGCCTGTTTTGTGTGGCCGTTGCCCTGCCCGCTGTGCTGCCACGGCCGCTAATTTTCATGGCCATGCCATTGCTGGCCCGCCACGTGCGCTGTGCTGGTTGCCTTGTGCCCGCTGTGCACGTGGCATTGCCCTGGTGCCTGCGTGCACCGGTCATTGGTGCACTCTGTTGCTCAGTTGCTATTGCCTGTTGCCTGTGTGGGTGCACTCTGGCTCATGTTGCCTGACGTGCCCTGTTGCCCCTGTGTGGCCTGTTGCACTGTTGCACGTTGTCTAGTTGCTCATTGCCTGTGTGCCACAGCCGCACTGTTGCCCTGCCTGACCCTGCTTGCCCTGCACCACCTGACCGCTATTGCCTAGCCACGCCTGTGGCCACTATTGCCCTGTGCCCCGCACAGCCACCGCTACTGCTTGCTTACAGCACCACCACAGGCCCTGCCTTGCCCTGCACCACAGCCCGTTGTGCTGCTGTGCCACACAGCCTGCCCTATTTTCACCCCTATGCACTTCACTCACCTGCCACTTGCACTGGCCCTGCACTATACCACGTTTGCACCTGACCCTGCCTATTGCCCCTCGTGCTTGCTTGCACCCCTGTTGCCTGATCTGACACTTCTTTGTCCCAGTCCACTTTGACACCTGACCTACTAGTCCCACTATGCACCACCACAATCACTTGCCGCCCTGCCTAAGCTGCCTATACACCACTTGCACCCTATGCCACAGCCCTGCCCTGGCCCCACCCTGCACCCTGCCCCTAGCCACCGCTGTGCACCACCACAACCACACCCCTAACCCCACCCCTATACACCACCACAACCCTACCCCTAACCCCCCCCCCCATACACCACCCCAACCACACCCCCATCCCCCACCACACCCCTAACCCCACCCCTATACACCACCACAACCCTAACCCCACCCCTATACACCACCACAACCACACCCCTAACCCCACCCCTATACACCACCACAACCCCACCCCTAACCCCACCCCTATACACCACCACAACCCCTACCCCTAACCCCACCCCTATACACCACCACAACCCCACCCCTAACACACACCCTATACACCACCACAACCACACCCCTAACCTCACCCCTATACACCACCACAACCCCACCCCTACCCCCACCCCTATACACCACCACAACCCTACCCCTAACCCCACCCCTATTCACCACCACAACCCCACCCCTAACTCTAACTCTAATCCTGACCCTTTCCTATTACAATGTTTCATTCATTACACTTATCACTTGCATTACAGCAGCTATAAACATTCATTCCTTCACCAGCCTCTCTTTATTCTCTCTTTATTCTCTCTTTATTCTCTCTTTATTCTCTCTTTATTCTCTCTTTCTATTCTCTCCGTACTTGTTCCATGTTACAGAGAAACAGTAAAGTGGGAAGATGTCAGAAAACTTCATTACAGCTTTAACCTCTGACTGTTACACAGCGCTGACACTGGAGACTCCTTCCGTATTTCCATAAATAAACGTCTTTTCCTGTTCGGACTTCACGCACCAAAGTGCGTCTCTGCAGACGAGAGAACGGTGTAGAGGGAAAAACGTCTGACTACGTGACGGAATGAAAACACTTTTAAATCTCAATTTATCCACAAGTCCTCACACGGACACGGACAAGCAGCTGTGTAGAGAATTAAATCAGTTCACTCTACAGGGAGTAAAAATCCCCACAAATTATTTAAACCTCCTGCCCTCTCTCCCTCTCTCTCTCTCTCCATCTCTCTCACTCTTCCTCTTTTTATTTTTTATTCTCCATGGACACATGAGGTGGAATAACATCTGGAGCACGTGGCTGAGGAGCGCAACAGATGTATGAAAATGTGCTAGCGAACACATGGGCTCTGCTTTTAATGATGTGTGTGTGTGTCTCTCTCTCTCTCTCTCACACACACACACACACACACACACACACACACACTGGGCGTACGAGGACACCGCGATAATCTGAGATAATCAGGCAACAGAACAAGGCCCCTATGTGATTTAACTCCATCAACACAGCTGAAGTACAATCGCAGGAAGTGCTACATTTTTATTAGGGGGTTTGTGGACATTCAGC
>CM022753.1:43126553-43151553 GCA_012411365.1 Ameiurus melas | reverse complement strand
CGCGGTTTTGTTTTGTTTTACTATTATATTACTACAATACTTCTCCAGAGGAACGGACTCCGATTCGTAGTTCTGCAAGCAGTCTGAACCTTTTACAACGCCAGTTCCAAAAGAGTTGGGACAGTAGGGGAAGATGCTAATAAACACAAAGAGGGTTGACGTGTAAATGTAGTTTGACTTTTATTTAAAGAAAAACACGTATAAAGACGAGGGATTTGAGGTTTTATGTAATCAGCTGCATCGTGTTGATCAAGACGAACATTTATCTTGAAATTGACGCGTGCGACGCGTTCCAAAAAAGTTGGGACGGGGGTAGTTTGGGTCTAATAGCGATGTGAGACCGGTGAGGACATCGTCTAATCATAGGATATTACGAGCTTCCAGAAAAGTCCGAGTCCTTGAAGAGCGAGGACGGGTCGAGGCTCGCCGATCTGCCAGCAGACGCTTTTGCTTGTATTTTTCTCATTTGTAAGTCGCTTTGGATAAAAGCATCGGCTAAATGAATAAATGCAGATGTCGATGCGTCCGTGAATAATCCAACACTTTTGAGAAGAACATTCCTCCAAAGACGCACCGGGAGGATTTATTAAAAGCAAAGCTGATGTTACGCGGCGGTAAACAGTCGACTGTCCCAACTTTTTCGGAGTTGGGGATGTACATTTGTGCGTGTGTGTGTGTGTATAAACGGCGGGTTTCGAGAGGCCTTGGCGGTGTGTGTTTACGAAAGAGAACTGCGACGTGACGCGACGTTTTTAAACCGGTCGTGGTTTAGGTGAAGTATAATATGACTCATTCTGTCGTGTTCTCTCGATAAAGACGCGCGTTTCTCGTAAATAAGAAGGCTCTCGCGGTAACATCGTGCCGATGGGGAATTTCTTTTTCTTGCATGGCGTCGCTGCACCTCTGTGCAGCAGGACTGCACCTAGCATCTTCAGATTTCGTGATAAAAATGCGCATGGGTGGAGATTGGCGCGAGTCCTCCGTTTTCCTCACGTCGCCGATGCTAATCAAAACATTCCAGACCTGCACCGTCATGTGAGGTAATGAAAACCACGAGTCTTCCGTCATCGAGTCGTAACGCGGTTATACAATGAACCTTCTGCACCCCCAAGGCAACGGATTTTCAACACGCCGTCCGTCTGACAGCGTTATTCATCACCACTCTTTTAATAAGCAAAACCATGAGCTCGTTACGGAGTTCGCTTTTTTTCCTGCAAGAGACGCACCGTCTCTCCGTGTAACAGCGTCTCACGACATACGTCACGGCGCAGGTCAGTCCTGAGTTCTGGACTCTGATTGGTCAGGAGGTGTTGATTTAATTCCCTATAACGGCAGCTCTGACAGTAGCGCAGCTGCACATCACATGTTTATATTTACGTTATCGTTTCTATAGCAACAGCTCGTTCACAGGGACGTGTACGCTCGGACGCTCCGCTAATAATAATGAACGGTTTAGACAAAAAAAAACGTGTATGTAGCGATCGATCCAGGATAGAGACGTTTATGGAACATGTAGGGAAGGAGTCTCCGGTGTCAGCGCTTCGTAACAGTCCGAGGTAACAAGCCGTAACTTTTTACTTTTTAAAAGATAGTGACGGAATGTGGCGTAAGAGGAATAAAACACTCAGGACGTGCTGTTGGAGGAAGACAGACACACACACACACCATGTTCGTTAGGGACTTGTTTTGATTCATTTCCTGTTTGTTTCTCTGAGTGCAGGTAGCAGGCGGCGCGGCGCTCTACACGTGCGCTCTGCGTCCCACGGGGATTTACGGCGAAAACCACCAGCTGATGAAGGAGTTCTACATGATGGGTGTTCGTACAGGCGGCTGGCTCATTAAAGGAGTTCCACCGGACACCGAGCACGGGCGCGTTTACGCAGGTATACGAGTTTAAAGTTTCACCAGACGTTCACGAACCTGCGCTAACCCCAGATCAACCCAGCCGAGGCCAGGCTAGACGAGGCCTCCTGTTCAGCATCACTCGAACCCCTCGTTTTATCGGTGTTTATAGATAACCTGATACGAGACTCAGGAACCACGTCAGAGTCAGCACGAGGCGTTTGAAGCGAGTGTGTGATGATGATGATGATGATGTCATGCAGTTCGGCATGCGTGATGATGATAATTTCGTGATTATGAGCCTGTCTTAATGCTCGGAAACGTTATCCTCCGAGCACCGGTGCAGAACTGAAGAAACTTTTCAAAACTAAATCGTTTTGTTGCGTCACGAGGAGAGACGAGAGAGAGACGAGAGAGAGACGAGAGAGAGATGAGAGAGACGAGAGAGACTCGTAGCTGACTACAAGTTCATGAGATGCAAAGTATCTTTCGAAAAAATCAACAAATTGTGTTACTGAGCCAGGACAAGGGTGTGGAGCACATTTCTGCACTGTGGACCTCCCTGAACTTGTGGTTACGGCCCTGAGCGCTGCGCTGAGGCCTGGCTCTGCTAAACGTACTCGGACTGTTCTGCTGATAATACATCAGGGAGTCAGACGACTGAACGGAGGAATGCAGAATGGAAACATGATGCTTAAAACTTCAAAGAACATCCGAGCCAACACCACTACTTTTTTATTTTCTCTCTCCGCGGCATACACGTAATCCTACATGTTCAGTTCAGTTCGGTTTTATTCGTACAGAGCTTTAAACACTAGACGTTGTCTCAGAGCAGGTTTACAGGAACATATAAACACAGCAGAGAGATGAGTTAAGTGTGTGAGTTTATCTCTATTGAGCGAGACGGTGGTGAGGGGAAAACCTCCCTGAGACGATATGAGGAAGAAACCTTGAGAGGAACCGGACTCGGAAGGGAACCCGTCCTCATCTGGGTCACGACGGATAGCATGAACGTAAAAGAAAGTTCATTATGGTTTAATAAGAAGTCTGAGCCACTGATCACTGAAGGAGGAGGTGTTCACGTGTTCTTTTGGTCATTGTAGAACATCTATAGTTGGATAAACTCTAGAAGTTCCCGATCAAGCAGGTTCCAAGATGGAGGACAAACAACGAGGACAAAGTGCCTTGTTAGTGAAGAAATATTTCATTGCGTCTATTGAAATGAAAAGATTTCATTGCTAATTGCTAACCCGCCCTCCCTCTCCCAAGTGCCTGTATTTGGAGCGTTCCGTTCCAGCTGAAAACACACGGGCAGCTCGACATCTCTTCAGTTCCTGGTTCTGAAGCGACAGCGAGTTTAAAACGACCCCCTTCCTCACCGGAACGACACCGATGTTCGGTTCAGCTGCGTTACTGAGGATTATAAATCGAACCTGGACAGTGACGGATGCTCAGTCAGTCATCCCACGCTAGCTAGAACTGTCAGGACGGGAGCTGTTTGTTCTACAGTCAGCACTTAAACCGTGGGGGGGGTGGCTTGTGTGTGTGGGGGTAACAACAGCAAGTGTGAAATCGCTCCAAAACGTCTCGTAGTTCTTGGCGTAGACTTCGACCAGCCGTTTTGAATGAATAAGTATTCGACACATGTTTATCGGAGGCCTGCTCATCATCAGCGCCGTGAAATCTGTTTGTTTAAATACATTTCTGTGTAGATCCTCTTAATGCGTGTTTATTCACAGACTGTACCGATACCATCAGGAATATTTATTTTTATGACACGTTAGCTTTATTCAACAGGCTAGATTTATGATTGCTGAAATCTGAGGATTGTCGAGTGTGTTGTCTGGGCACGAATGATTGATGTACCTTTTGATGTGATTTCTGCTGCGGGTTTTGAATGCGAGTTACTCAGCGGCCCGACGGTTCTGCCTTCGTCCACAGGAAACGTGGCGTGGATGCACGTGCTGGCGGCGCGGGCTTTACGCGAGCATCCCGAGCGACTCGGCGGCGAAGCGTACTTCTGCTACGACGACTCTCCCTACAAGAGCTACGAGGATTTCAACATGCAGTTCCTGTCTGCGTTTAACTTCCGCTCCCTGTACCTGCCGGTCTGGCTGCTCTGGATGATCGCGTGCTTCAACGAGCTGCTGCACTGGCTGCTGAAGCCCGTGTGCAACTTCACGCCCATGCTGAACCGCTACACGCTGGCCATCGCCTCCACCTCCTTCACCGTGCGCTCGGACAAAGCGCTGCGCCACTTCCGATACCGCCCGCTGTACGACTGGCAGCAGTGTCAGGCTCGCACGCAGAAGTGGGTGGACACGTTCCCTCTGGACTCCGGCAGAAAGGGCGCGTGACCACGGGGCGCAGCAGGAGACACGAGGACGGACGGAGACGGAGTTAATACCTGATGGGATAATTAGAATAAAGATCATCATAATCATTATATATATATATATATATATATATACACGCACGCACACACAGAGAGGACACAAGTACCAGGGACTAATGAGACAGGAAGGGAGTCGTGTCTTTGTCTTTTAGGCCTGTTTCCTGTTTGTAATATTTACGATATAATCATCGACCCGCTGCCAAAGGATTTATAATCGCTGTGTGGACACGCCCACTTTTAATCAGCAAGAATGCAATCGCTTAGTAACGCGCTGCTTAGTGACTGATCTCGCCTAACGATGAACTTTCTAATTAATCGTAAAGTTCCACAATCTGTACGTCATCCTTAAGTCAAGGCACCACCATATTTTTTCAGAGCAACAAACAAAACCCAAGAGGGGGTGTTTGTCCATTGGGGGCGGGAGAGAGGCGTGCTGGGTGTTTGGGTCACCCCCTAGTCTACAAAAAGGGAGCACAAAAAAATAAGAGCGGGCGTGCAGAAAAAGGGGGGGGGGTTTCTATGGGTGGGGAGAAGAAGAGGCCCGCGCAGCACGCTTTACGGAAAACGAGAGAGAAAGAAAAAAAAAAAAAAAAGAAGAGGGAAAAAAAAAGAGAGAAGAAGTGAGGCGCAAAAGAGGCAAAAAACGCAGAGGGCAGGCAGACCGCGGACGCGGTACAAAGTGCAGCACGAAAAAAAAGGGAGGGGGTGTAAAGAGGGAGAGGGAGAAAGCAGGGGGCTGACGTGTAGCGCGCTTGGCGCTGGGGCCAAAGAAGACGCACCAGCATGCAGCCTTTAAAACACGGGCAGACGTCGCAAAAAAGAAAACGCAGCATAAAGCAGCAAGGAAGAACACCACACTAAAAAAGAGAAAGAGACAGTAAGAGAGCTGCCGCTAAAGCCTTTTATAACGAGAACGCGCTAGAGCCGCGCGACGCCAAGCACACACAAGAAAAAAAAAACCCCTTATTCACCCGCTCAATTTTGGACCGTTGTTTTTTTCTCCTTTGCTTTTTTTTTTTTTTTTTTTTTTTTTTCTTCAGGAAAAACAACCCACTTGTACTCTCTTCTCTCCCTATTTTAACACTACCTCTTTTTACATTAAGCAAATCATTGATTAAATGCGGTGTAAGGAGAATATTATTTCAGTAGGGGAGATAATGGAGGAGGGGGGGGAGGGGGGGACCCTGCAGCTAGTCACAGGAAGTGAGGTCGGAGGGTTGCGTTGGCTAAACACACAAGTTAACATGATCTGTGTAAAGTATGTGACTTTTTTTTTTTTACACGAGGCAAATACATAAATGATTGCTAGTGTTCATTAACCAGCAACTGAGAACGGAGATGGGCGTGGCTTGGAGGTGGAGTCAAAGAGTAAGCACGCACAAAGCCACAGGGTTACTTCCTGTTGCTTTACAGGACCGTGATGCTAGCTCCAAACTAGCAGGGTTGGCTTTAACGTGAGGAACTGATCGTTTCCACTGGAATAAAAGATGATTCAGATTTAGAGTTTGTTTAAAGCGTTACTCGGATAACTTCAGCAGTGTTTACTCTGTCTTGCTGTAGCTTCAGGCAGCAGGACTTTATTTGGGTTGTTGGACTGAGTCATTGTGTGTAGATTCATAATAAACAGCACTGAGGGAAATCCTGGGGAACGGGCAGCAAAACATAGCAACAAGGATCAGACACACGTTAACGATCCTGACACAGAGCAGAAGCAGGGTGGAAGTGTGTGTGTGTGTGTGTGTGTGTGTGTGGAGTGGGTGTGTGTGGAGTGGGTGTGGTGTCTGCGGTGGATTTATGGCTGTTTTCTTACATATATAAACACACGGATTTGGTGCCTAGTAATGGGAATACCGACTTTTTTCAGTGAGTCGACTCACCAATGAGTCGACTCCCAAATGACTCCCAAATGACTCATTGCCATTTTCTCTCTCGTCTTGAGCAGTGATAGTGATTTTTTTTCTTTGCCTTGCTTAAACGAGGTCATAAAATCTCCTTCTTCCTTGTAATGAACAGAATAATTTCAACTGTAATCATTTGTAATTGTAATTGTGTTTTAAGACTCACGACAACGAACACCTCAGATGTTGGACAGATGTTTCCTCGAACGCATTTTGTCTCACTGAAAGGGTATCGAGCCGTTGCCGAAATCTAACCAAAGGGGGGGAAAAAAAAGGAGATAAGAAACAAAACTGCAGGTCGTAGACGGAACGTGAATCGGCTCGCGGCGGTCGTTTTGAAGAGTCGACTCGTCTCGCCGAATGACGCGTCGCTACTGCGTTTCTTGGATTTTCAAATTACGAGAATTCAAATCCTTGGATTCTGATTGGCCAGAAGGTGTTGATTAGGGCTTCCCCAAGCTTTATTTGTACATTTTTGTTCTAATATGTTATCGTTCCCATAGTAACAGCTCATTCACAGGGACGTGAACAGCGGAGGCTCCACTGGTAATAAACTTGTTAAGAAATCATTGATTTTGGTTTACGTTCTTTAAAATGTAACGTGTCTGGAAGGAGTCTCCAGTGTCAGCGCTGTGTAACAGTCGGAGGTCAAGCTGTCGGAGGAGGTCACTCTTCGTTGCAGTTTCTCAGTAACGTGACACAAACTGTGTGGGGGCTTTTTTTGGTCTTAATAGCTGCAGGAACAGGAACAGGAACGGACTTGTTCTGTTGACGTTCCGCAACATTAAAAGCAATTACAGAAGGAAAAAAGTATGGAAGGTGAAAAATGTTGATCAATGTGATGCTTATCAAATTCCACAATGTTTCTATGCAGTTCCCTGAAATCTCGAATTTCCTGATCTACTTCGATTCCGAGTGCGTTGGATTACAGTGGACTTCCTGTTTATTTCCCTCCTCTGATGTTTAGGTTCAGGTTCAACACTCGGGTCACTCCTCAGGGTCTCCACTCCGTCTGGAATTTGTTTTTGGTCTCGTGTGGAAATGTGTACATTTTTTCTCTCTCATGTTATCTTGTTTGGTTTTGTTAAATGGTTCGTGACGTGCAATTTCAGGGCGTAACACGTTTTTACGCCCTTACCCTTTTCCAGTTGTGATTCACACACAATAATATCGTGTAGGTCCTCCTTCCTTGTGCCCCAGAACAGCTCTGAGCCGTCGAGGCCTGGCCTACACGAGACCTCTGAAGGTGTGCTGTGGTATCTGGCATCAAGACATTCATAGATTGGACTTAATGTACTGAACTACTCCTCATGACCTTGTCTCCGGGTCACCGGTTCTCCTTCCTTGGAGCACTTTTGGTAGGTTCTACCCCCCCAGGGTGCAGGTGCCACTGTAAAGAGATCACCGTTACTCACGTCACCAGTTAGTGGTTTTAATGTTCTGGCTGATCATGTACACGTGAAAAAGACAATCTGAAACGATTTCTCCGTAAGGGGTTTAGATTAGATTGGATTAGATTGGATTAGATTGGATTAGATTGACACTCACTTGTGAGATAATTGGGATAAATGAATAACATCTGGAGGCTTTGGATAAAAAGCCCAAAGAATCACTTCTTGATTATGGAGAAGAATTAATGACAGACTGATACGCAGTCATTATAGATTAAGGAAATAAAATGTGCAACACACACACACACACACACACACACACACACACACAGATACAATATTAACACACACACACACACACACACAGCCACACAGACACACACAAGCAGTGATTTATTAAACTCCTACAATTTTCTTTTCCTACAAGCAGATCATGATAAACATAAACATACTGAAATTGTTCTTTCATTTCCAACAGTTTCAAAAGATATCACGAGCATTTCTCTCTGATTCTAACACACACTCGTGTTTGTGATATATTCTCTATAATAACTATAATAACTCTCTAACTCTATATAACTCTTTTTTGCCAGGCTGGCTCCTATAACTCTCTTATATTACTCATGATGACTCTGGTGAGCTCTTTATGATCTGGCTGAGCACGCTAATTGAGGTGGCTCTGTGAGTTGTGATGAGCTCATCATGGTGGCTCTCGTTGCTCTTAGCAGTGGCTCTATGTTGGCTCTGCTTTTGATGCTGCCATTGCTCTGTGGCTCTGATGTTACAATATGTGACTCTATGATGGCTCTTGTGGCTCTTAGTGGCTCTCTGTAATTTGACTCTGCCAATCTGCTGGCTCTTTTGATGGCTATGTTGGCTTGTCATGTGTTAATGATGGCTCTATGTGACTCTGTGGCCCCAGTGGCTTCTCTGTGATGACTCTTGACCTCATTTCATTCTGTTTGTGACCATTGACCACCGTGATCATGTGGTTGGGCTCAGTTTATTGGTCTTGTGGTCTGTGAATTCATTTGAATGTGATTGTTGAACTCTTATTGATCTTGTGATCTCATTTCAGCTGTGGTGATGTGGTGATGTCATGGTGTTGGGCTGTTGACTTGGTGAATGGTGATGCTCTATGGTCTCTTGTGTGAGCTTGTGTTGTCCTATGGTCTGGCTCTGTGCTCTCTGTGGTGGTATTGGCTCTGTGATGGCCTCTGCGAGGCTCTCTGTAATGGGCTGTGGCTCTTTGGTGGGCTGTGCTATGGTGGCCTCTATAGTGGCTATGTGGCTCTGTGTCTGGGCTATATCTGTCTCTGTAGTGGCTGGCCCAGGCCAGGCTCTTGTTTACATGTCTGTGGTGGCTCTGGCTCTGTATTGGCTCTGTGATGGCTCATAATAGTGACTCTGTAACTCATGAGCATTTTCTGCAATTTGTGTGGTGAGTTAATTGGTGACTCTGGATAATTATGGTGTGATTGATGTGGGATGCATTGTGATGTGTGTTGTCTTGTGTGGGGAATGGGGTGCTGGATGTTGTGGTTGATACAGAGTGTCGGTGGTGGTGCTTGGCTGGTGACTCGGGCGGAGAACAATGCTGTGGGGCCGTGTGAGCGTGGTGAGCTGTGGTGATGTGTGGCTCTTGTGGCTTGTGTATGGTGACTGTGGTGGCTCTTTGTGGCTCTGTGATGGCTCTGATAAGGTGGCTCTGTGAGCTCTGTGGCTCTGTGCTCTGGGCGTCCTTTGTGGTGACTGGTGTGGCACCTCTCTTACGATTGGTCTGTCGGTGGCTCATGTGCAGGAAGCGCTCTGTATTGACTAGTGATGGTGTGGTGCCTTGTTGTGAGCAATTGATGTTGGATTGGTGATTTGTGGTGTGGTGGAAGTGTGGAGAGTATGCTGCAGGGGGGTGGGGTGTGGTTGGGAGAGGCGGACTCATGTGTGGGGGGTTGGTGATGTGAGTTGTGAGTGATGATGATTGGCTTGGGTGAGCGTGAGTGTGAGCCAGGCACAGTGGGGTGGAAGTGTGACGGTCTTCATGGTGTTGGTGGGTCTGTCTGTGTGGGCTGCTGTGATGGTGGCTCTAGTGTCTGAGGCTCTCCTCGGCTCTGTGGTAGCTCCTTTGTGGCAGGGACTCTGTGAGCTCTGGGCGCCTGTGGGCGCTCTGTTGGCTCTGTGATTGCTCTCTGGCTGGTTGATGTGTTCTCGTGATTGATCTGGTTGTGGGCTCTGTTGGTCGGTGTTTGTGGGCTCTGCTGTGGCTCTGTGGTGGCTCTGTGGCTCTGTGGCTCCTCTGTAGTGGCTGTGGATGGCTCTGTATTGACTCTGTGGGTGAGCCTCTGTGACTGTGAGTGCCTGAGCTCTTGTGACAGATTGTTAGTGAGTCTTGGTTGTGATCATTGGGTGTCTCACGTGGGTGGTGGACTGAGCAGTTTGTGGTCATGTGGTGAGCACATGGTCGCCGTGAGTGATGAGTGTGTGATGCCTGTAGTGGGGTGTTTGGGGTGGAATGTTGGTGCTCTGTGGGCCCATAATTGGGCTGTGGTGGCTTATGGGTGGCTCTGTAGCTGTAGTGGCTCTGTACTTGGCTCCTGTGGGGGCTCTGTATGTGGCTATGTTGGCTCTGTGTCTTGGTGGCTCCTGTGACTCTCTATAATAACTATAACTCTATAATAACTCTATAATAACTCTATAACTCTATAACTAACTCTATAATAACTATAATAACTCTCTATAATAACTATAATAACTCTATTATAACTCTCTATAATAACTCTATAATAACTCTATAACTCTCTATAATAACTATAATAACTCTATAATAACTCTATAATAACTCTATAACTCTCTATAATAACTATAATAACTCTATTATAACTCTCTATAACAACTCTATAATAACTCTATAATAACTCACTCTTTCACATGTTTCTGGCCAGGATTCAAACGTGCTTTTAACTGGGGAGCAAAAATGGAATGAAAAATAACCCAGGATGAAATATTTCCACTTGCTTTTTTCAGGATCTATTTGCAAGCTCTCTCTCTCTCTCTCTCTCTCTCTCTCTCTCTCTCTCTCCATGTCAGATCTCAGACCACAGGAATGACAGAAATCTTGTTTTGTTTTGAGGAATCTGAAGCGTATCAGGGAATCTGAGATACACAATGCCGTTTGCGAGTCTGCATCTGCAGTTTTCGATTTGAGGAAAACAGATCCAGCGTTCACAAACTGTCTGTGCAAATCTCCCCCTTTTTAAAATGAGTCAAGCTCCTACAATCTGTCAGGTTTGAGCTTAGTCTGCTCTAATCTGGGATTAAATTAAATCACCATGGTAACTGATCCAACTCCGTCTTGCCCATCATAATTTCTCATAATTTCTGCTCTGTACATCTTTTGTCTGGAGCAGCGACACATTGTGTTCATATTTGATGTGTTTTGAAGACACAAAAACTCAGATCAGACCTGATTTACTGCAGACTGAAGAGCACCGAGTTCAAATAAAAACCTCTGGCTCGGCCAAGCCAAGTACATACACGTCTATAACAGGCCTCGTCTAAAAGGAGGAATTGTGGTGTGTGTGTGTGTGTGTGTGTGTGTGTGTGTGTGTGTGTGTGTGTGTGTGTGGTGTGTCTGGAAATTCAGTTTGGATTCATTTCATTTGCGTTTTTCAAGATATTAAAACTCTTTTATCACAAACTGGCCACGGACGGTCCGGATACACAGCTGTACGTTTCGGCGAAGCCAGAGGACAGACAGAAGCCTCATAAAGTGTTCATAGAGTGTTCATGTCTTTGTTTAATGAGTGTTCATGTCTTTGTTTAATGAGTGTTCATGTCTTTGTTTAATGAGTGTTCATGTCTTTGTTTAATGAGTGTTCATGTCTTTGTTTAATGAGTGTTCATGTCTTTGTTTAATGAGTGTTCATGCCGAAGTTAAACAAATGTTTCATACCTGAGGTAAGCTAGTGTGTCTAGGCACAGTCCTGTTCTAGTTTTGTGCTTCATGTTTCATCCCGAGTGGAGGGATAGGTTATCTTTTGCAAGTCTTTAGCTTAAGTCCAAATAAAGACGTCACTCCTGCACTTACTTTCTGTCTTGAGTCACGTCTCGTAACACTCTGTGTTTAAGTCCAGGCTTAAAACGTATTTGTTTACATGAGTAGACTTTGTTTTACACGAAGTACACACTCTTATCCATTACAGGATAGTAATCATACCAAATAATCGCTCCCTCTCGTTACCTCCCTCTCCCTCTCTCCTTCTGTCGAGCCACACGTGATATTAAGGAGATGCCAGTGATCCTGACACTTCCTGCTCTCCGGACCTGCCTGATCCATCCTGATGCCCTACCTCTGGAGCAGATCTGGAGGCTCACAGGTATGGAGTGTTGTGGTGAACTGGGATGTTTGGATGCTCTTGCAACACCCCCCTTCACACCTTCACCAAGGATTGTTGATGGTGCTTATTATCCGGTGTCACCCAGATGAGGACGGGTTCCCTTTTGAGTCCGGTTCCTCTCAAGGTTCCTTCCTCATCTCGTCTCAGGGAGTTTTTCCCTCACCACGTCTCCTCTGGCTGTTCATTAGAGATAAATTCTAAATCCTGAATTGATATATTTCTGTAAAGCTGCTTTGGGACATTTGGGACGATGTCCACTGTTAAACACGCTACACAAATAAAACCGAATTGAACTGAATCGAGTTGATGGATGAACACACAGGCTGCCCGGAGCACTGAATTCACACATACAGTTTAACGTGAAAGAAAGACAAATGAAAGACGTTTACAGCTCTACACGTCCCTCAGAAAACATTTTCTTTCTTTTGGCTTTTTTGGATTGTTGGATTGAATTATGTGCAGCGAGAGATCGAACCCAAGAGCAAATGAACCAAAAGAATCAATCTGAATTTGATTCAGAGTCAACACACGGACTGACAGGTGGGAATGCGGGTCGGAAAGCATGAGTGTGTGTGAGTGTGTGTGTGTGCGCGTGTGTGCGTGTTATGCCTGGCTCACAGTGCTGTTTGGTTCCACATGGTGACACATTAAGTGCTCCAGGTGTCTTGAGTGGAACATTATCTGGACGTGATTCCTATCAGCAGCAATGAAGCGGAACACCGGTTTCAGGAATAAACTCCTGTTCTGAGAACAAATGATCCGACACTGCAAGTCAGAACAAAACCTGGGTTTATATCCCGCACTCCGCGTCGACACCCGACTGTCATGCTGTTTGAGTCAGTTGGTGTTCTTGTTCTGTTTGGTTTCTAACAGTCGACACTGATACGAGAATAAAATAAAGTGTATTAAGGCTGAATCGAAGGAAGAGCAGCGTGTTGAAATCGAGTCGATCTACAAAATATAGATTTTCATTCAACTGCGTGGTCAAGTTCCTTCCTGTGTTTATATTTAAACCAGAAGTGGGTGTGGCCTAAACTTTGTCCCTTTGAATTAAGTGTGAACCCACTCCGAGTGGGAGGGGCATAGTCTCTCGCCCCTGTCAATCATGCTACTAGCTGTCTCATGACAGGGCAGGGCTCGCGGGTGGGCGGGAATTCCTCAAGTCTGAATTAAAGAAGAGAAAAATCCCTTTCTGAATAATAAACAAAGACAGAACCCGAACACTCCGCCGCAGGACCAGTGGAAAGAGACAGTATACCCTATAACCACAAATTAATTCCAGCGTCCGTCTGATTTTCATTTAATAACGGTGAAGAACGGAGAACAACCACAAACATCAGCAGTGAACATACAAGTTCATCATTTTTATACATGGCAAAAATACAGTTACAGAGAAAAGTTTCTGTTCAGCTGTACCACATGACTGATTTATTTAATGAATTCATAAATAAATAAATAAATAAATAAATAGATAAATAAATAAATAAATAAAACACTTTTTGATTTTGTCTGCAGACGTAGAAGAACAGCAGGTTCTTCAGGAAACAAATGACAACCAAAAACCGACTTGTTTTTATTTACTTAGCTCTGTTTGGTTCTGTTTGCTTCTGTTTGGTTCTGTTTGGTTCTGTTTGTCTCTGTGTGTACTGTAGTCCTGTAATTCACTACACATGTCTGGAAGGAAAAAGAGCTTGAAATGGGGATATGACGCCCCTGAGGAGAAGTGTTCTGAGATGAGGGAACCCCCTGAATCAGATTCAGAAGGAGTTCCCTTCCACTCCCATGATATTTCTATGGTTACGCAAAATATTGCGAGCGAGTCGAGCGTAAATCTGAATCATCTGTATTAAACCACAGACCACAGACATGGAAACACAGAACTGTTTGATTTTCACTAATAAACTCTCTCTCTCTCTCTGTGTGTGTGTGTGTGTGTGCGTGTGTTTAGGAAACTCTCTATGTTGTCACACAGCCGTGGTTTCAACACACAATAATGATTCTTTTCCACTAAGAGAGTTTAAACTCACTCTCCAAGAAGAGGTTTAATTTAATGTCTAACACTCTGTGAACATAGAAAGAGAAAATGCAGGAAGTAAATAAAAATAAATAAATAGACAAATAAATAAAAACAGAGACTTTACAGTTGTACGTAAGATCTAAATAAATAACCCAAATTTCCTTCAAGTAATCCAAACACAACACTTAAACTTTCCAGCCCAGTTCTGTATGTATAAATCCTCTCACTCCATGTGGAGCCAGCGCTTAACATCTAGGACCACGTGCAGCTAGAAGTCATCTTTCATGCTCTCTCAGGAACTCGGGATGGACTTTCTGTTCCATCATGTGCAGCAGTGCTCCCTGGGATAGGCGCCAGGTTTCCCCGTGACCCTGAGAAGGATAAGCGGTATAGAAGATGGATGGAAGGATGGATGGATGTGCAGCAGTAACAGACCTCGGTGGGATTACTGACTGCAGTCTTTCATCTGACGCTCACGTTAGACAAACCTACATATTAGATAAGCTTTAAATAAGAACATGACATGGATGTTCGCAGGATATCAGCACACCTGTCGTAGATGTGAGGAGGACTCGCATGGACACGGTTAGGGACGAAGCTGACGATCCTTGTGAACCCGGTCAGACGAACCAGCGTAAGAGGGAAAAGAACCTCAACGGGCACGAGCCTGGAGTTAAACGGCCAAGAGCTTGTGAGAAAACTGCATGGGACACGGTAAACACACATCTCTGTTTCGCATTGGAAAGGCTAAGTGGAACAATTGAAAAGAAACTGGATTCATTTGGTGACATCATTTACGCATATCGGGGGCGAGAGGTCTGGAGTTGAACAAAGGAAGGAAAAAGTACAAACTATTCCTGGAAAGTCTAGACGGCGGTCAGAGGAAGGAGACAGCTGAGGAAGCAGAAGGTCAGAAGGAGGGACTCAATCTCTTACAAAGGGTCACGAAAGATAAGCTTGCAATACTGCGTAGAGCTGAGCGCCTACGGAAACGCTACAAAAAGACGGAGCGTGCGAGAACTAACTTTTATAAAGACCCATTCACATTCGTAAAGACGTTATTCACCGGTGAGAAGAATGGCGTACTAAAGTTAGAGCATCTAAGTTTGAGCTGGAGAGATATTTGGAGGAAACGCATACAGGAGCCTATGTCATCAGTTCCTTCAGACATTCCACCTGTCAGTCCACCAGAATACCAAATGGAGCACTGTGTACCCAAGTGGAAAGAAGTAGAGCAATCTGTGGAAAAAAAACAAGGGCTTCATCATCTTCAGGGCCTGATGGGGTTCCGTACAGAGTGTACAAGAGTGCTTCAGGAGTTCTACGAATCTTGTGGAATCTGATGAAAGTAGCATGGAAACAGCAGGTTGTACCAGGAGCATGGCGCTGAGCAGGTGGAGTCTTTATACCTGAAGGAAAAGATTCTAGCAGCATCAGTCAGTTTCGCCCTATCTCCAAAGTAAATGCAGAAGGCAAGATTTTCTTCTGCATTTTTGCTCAGAGGTTGTCAACTTACCTGTTAAAGAACTGCTTCATCGACACTTCAATTCAAAAAGCGGGCATTCCAGGTTTCCCAGGATGCTTAGAACACATCAGTGTGATCTGGCAACAAATTCAATCGGCTAAAAAGGAGAGGAAGGGGCTCCGTGTGACATTTCTGGAGTGGGCGAATGCAGATGGTTCAGTGCCACATGAACTTCTTTGGGTAGCTTTTGATTTTTTCAGTGTTCCAATGACAATAAAGTGAAAGCCTCTTTTGGAGATTTGCAATTTAGTTTTTCAACTTCAGAATTCAGAATTCAGCACTACGTGACAATGCCTAGAAGTTGGAATAATGGCATTTCTCCACTGGCTTTTACCATGGCAATGGAAGTAATTATTAGGGTATCGGAATGGGTAGTGGGAGGAGAGCGCTTGGCTTCTGCAATACGACGACCACCAATTAGCACATACATGGATGACATGACAACCATGACTACAACAGTAGCCTGCACTAATCGGTTATTGGGCAAATTAACCAATAACATAAGAATAATTATAAGTTAGAGGAGTGTAATGTAAATGTTAGATTAATGTTAATAAGAACATTAAATGAGCGTTAGATAAACGTTAGATTAATGTTAAATAAGAATGTTAAATGAGTGTTATGTAAACGTTAGATTAATGTTAAATAACAACGTGAGAGGAGCGTTATGTAAACGTTAGATTAATGTTAAATAACAACGTGAGAGGAGCGTTATGTAAACGTTAGATTAATGTTAAATAAGAACGTTAGATGAGTGTTATGTAAACGTTATATTAATGTTAATTAAGAATGTTAGATGAGTGTTATGTAAAAGTTAGATTAATGTTAAATAACAACGTTAGAGGAGCGTTATGTAAACGTTAGATTAATGTTAAATAAGAACGTTAGATGAGTGTTATGTAAACGTTAGATTAATGTTAAATAAGAACGTTAGATGAGTGTTATGTAAACGTTAGATTAATGTTAATTAAGAACGTTAGATGAGTGTTATGTAAACGTTATATTAATGTTAATTAAGAATGTTAGATGAGTGTTATGTAAACGTTAGATTAATGTTAATTAAGAATGTTAGATGAGTGTTATGTAAACGTTAGATTAATGTTAATTAAGAATGTTAGATGAGTGTTATGTAAACGTTAGATTAATGTTAATTAAGAATGTTAGATGAGTGTTATGTAAACGTTAGATTAATGTTAATTAAGAATGTTAAATGAAGATCAGGTAAACATGTGCATATTAGAATAATGCTAGATAAACTTTAACGTTACATGAATGTTACCTGAATGTTAAGGAGTGTCAGTCATCTAATGTTTATCTATCAATCATGTCACACTCATCCATCTCTCATCTAAACCCGAACATTCCAGAGAGTTCATCTCTTTTTTTCTCTTAACATTTTAAAGCCTACGTTAATCTTAGCAATTTTAGCAAATCAAGAAGCAACAACAACAAAAGCACTTAAATATGATTTATTTGTTGTTTTTATAGGACATATAGCCTGTGGTTTCCATCATTTCAGTCGCTGGTGTAGTTTTTATTTATTTATTTATAAATAAGATATTTATGCATAAAGGTCACTCCATCCATCCATCCATCCATCCATCCATCTTCTACCGCGTATTCCTTTTCAGGGTCACGGGGAACCCGGAGCCTATAAGATCACTACAGTGGACAGTTATTTAAAAAATTCAAAGTATAGATCGCCATCTAGTGGTAGGTAATTGTAAGTGCAAAAGACAAAAGACATCTTAAAGTACCCTATTATGCTTTTTCAGATATTACCTTTCATGTAGTGTTTTTTAACATATACCAAATGCAAAGTTTCAGTCAGTGACCCTGACCCTTTCTGCTCTCCGGACCTGCATGATCCATCCTGATGCCCTACCTCTGGAGGGAGCTCTCATCAACTGGAGGCTACAGCCTGGAGATCGCTGAGGACGGTACCTCTTGAAGTACCATGAAATGTTTTTGGATCTCAATTCCACATGGACGTTCTCGCTGTGGTTGCTGGGACTACGGTTGCAGCGATGGCCTTAGGACTGCAGTCACCACACGCACTTTTACACTCAGGTCTCCTTCAGTGATCAGTGGCTCAGACTTCTTATTAAACCATAATGAACGTTCTTTCACTCTCACGATATCCGTCGTGACCCAGATGAGGACGGGTCCCCTTCTGAGTCCGGTTCCTCTCAAGGTTTCTTCCTCTTAACATCTCAGGGAGTTTTTCCCCTCACCACCGTCTCGCTCAATAGAGATAAACTCACACACTTAACATCTCTCTCCTGTGTTTATATGTTCCTGTAAAGCTGCTTTCAGACAACGTCCGCTGTTAAAAGCTCTGTACGAATAAAACTGAATTGAATTGAATTGAAAGTTTCAATACCTCCAATACCACCTAGGTTACTCGCTCGACCGGAAAATGTACTTAAAACTACATGAAAGAATTCAGGAAAAAGGGGACGGGGGTTAATATAACCACATACGTAACACAACACATATATATATATATATATATATAAAAAAATATATATATGCATTGTTCGTTTCTACATGTATACTCAGATGGTCGAAAGAACCATGAAGCGTTTTACGTTCCAGAGGTTAAAGTTCAGGGTAATGAAGGAATGGCTAAACAATCGTTCAAGGTGGATGAACCCGAGTATAAATATCCCACTCAGCAGATCAGAAGGAAAACATCTGATATCAGAAAATGATTCGCAACGTAAAAAGAGGAGAACAAGATCAGGGCATTCAAATCTTAACCGCTCGCTACGCATCATACGGAAACACGGTACAGGTGTATGAGATGTCTGCGTAATGGAGGAGACTGTCGAGCACGTTCGAAGGTTCGTCCTGCGTATGAAAGACAAAAAGGAGTCTTAAGAATCGCAGACTTCAGCATGTCAAGGATTCACAATTCCTAAACGATGGTCCAAATGCAGGAGAACAAACGAGAACGATCAGGAGATTTATTCGGACCAGTGGATTCAAATCTAGGATATAGGGAATACGTGAGAGATGGAGATGTAACTCTCTTCACACTCCATCACAGTGGGTGGCGGTATGCTCCTCTGAAGATCACATGCAACCCGGCATACAATCAAGAAGAAGAAGAAGAAGGAGTTCAGAAGCATTAATTACTCCAGGGAGATCTGTTCCATACTTGTCGAGGGAAAGGCCCATGCAGGTAAATAAATTATGAGTAACATCTAAGGAACCATAGAATTGTCATGTTTATACATGTATATTTTGAGTAAACGTGATATCATGCACCTTAGTAATATTGCCACTTAACACTTGGGTTACTTGGGTTATAGTTTTGTTGTTGTTGTTGTTGTTGTTGTTGTTGTTTGGGGGGGTTGATTACAAATGTACAATATTTTGTAAATACTTCTCTAAACATGTGCATTAAACATGATGAATGCTGCCTTAAATTACATTTAGCTTCTACGTGCATGTCATGTCCGTCAAACGAATGAAATAGATAAACAAATAACTACTTTTAAAAAACCAAACAAACACAAATACATTTAATTGCAGGACTTGAAATAAAAGTTAAATGGAGTTGTTGTTCTATTTTGTTGACACAAGGTGGCGGTATAATGCAACTTTTATTCACAGCCCAAATCACCAGTTGCTGGTTTTAGTGTGGTTTCAGATAGTTGCAGGTGTGATCTGATCAGGTCTGATCTTTAGTGAAGAACATCCACAATTCAGTTGGGGGAATATTGTATAATAAACTGACAGTCTGATGTAAACCCAAATCCAGTCCATCAGATGAGTGTTGGTGTCTGCAGGTTGCTTCTACCCTACTCTAGTGTACTCCATCCACGCCTACCGTCCGGTACTCCTAGGGTTAGGGCTAGGGTTAGGGTTGGGGTGCCCCACCCCACCACCATCGCGCTGTGCCCCGCCCCACGTTACAACATTCCTGCGAGATCGTTCACACAGACTGGAGCGGCAAACAACAAACCGACATCCAGTGAGCCCGCCCCCTGATGTTTAAAGGTGGAAATGTGTCAGAAAGATGGAGGTGACGTTAATGTGTGGACTTTAATGTGTACGTATGATCCACAGCATCACTGCTATTTCACACAATTGTTTATTTGTTTAAAAATGATTCCAGTTGTTTAAAGACTTTTTTTTTTTAGTTATAAAGTTTTTCAGATTTTTGGTTCGGTATTATTTTGGGTGTTAGTGGTGTAAACACTGCTTTATTCTATGTGTTTATCCTGGGTTTGTATTTATATCAACACTAATGTTCTGTTCTCTGGGTTATTTTGGGAAGGTGACCACACCACGTGTGTGTCTGTGTGTGTGTGTGTGTCTGTGTGTGTGTCTGTGTGTGTGTCTGTGTGTGTGTGTGTGTGTGTCTGTGTGTGTGTGTGTGTGTGTGTGTGTGTCTGTGTGAGAAACCAAAACTACACCACTGTCCAGAAAACACTGGATGTCTGAAGGGTTTGGACATGAGAGAGACGGGGGAGAGGGGAGAGAAGAGAGAGAGATAGAGAGAGAGAGAGATGAGAGAGAGAGGGAGAAAAGAGGGAGGTGAGAGAGAGAGAGAGAGAAAAAGCGTGCAGCAGGGAGAGAGAGAGAGATGGGGAGAGAGAGAGATGGGGAGAGAGAGAGCGCGTGACGGAGAGAGGGAGACAGAGAGAGAGAGACAGGGAGAGAGGGAAAGAGAGAGAGATGGATAGAGAGAGAGCGACAGGGAGAGAGGCAGAGAGAGAGAGAGAGAGCAACAGTGAGGGGAGAGATAGAGACAGGGAGAGAGAGAGGCGGAGAAAGAGAGAGAGACGAGGAGAGAGAGACAGACTGATGCAATCACTGTGTAACTAACGGTTGTGTGGCGTGGGATCGGTTCCTCGGCCGTCCTGCTTTTCATCTTGTGGTGTTTCACGTGTAAATATTTTTGAATTGAATTTACTAAACTTTAACTTTCACTGTTTTTCTAAGAACCCTAAAAGAACCCTAAAAGAACCCTAAAAGAACCCTGTTTTCTAAGAGTGTATGTGTTTTTACTGGGGAAGTGTGCGGTACACACTCCAAATTATTGCTCATTATTCTCTTCTTCATATCTAGAACCTGTCAGGAGTTTAACACTTAATTAGGGTTCACTGGACACTTTAGGGGGTTTAGTTTCCTTTCTGATAGGGCTCTACACAGAACTTTTACGGGTTCCCTGAGACAGACAACTAAATGATCCTTAAGGATTCCAAATTTTCAACAGGAGTACACTGTGGAGGTGTTACTGTAGGGTTCTGTAGGGTTCTGTAGGGCTCCTTTTATAATTAAGAGTTTTTAATCCTCTTATCTTACTTGGGACTCCTACTAATAGAGAACCTCTTTCCTGTGCATAGAACCTTTTAAGGGTTCTCACATATGTGCAACCAAAAATCACTCGAGGGTTTTAAACGGTTCTTCGGTGGTTCTTAAAGTGTTCATTGGATTATTTGCAGAATGTAGCTTAATGCAAGGGTTCTAGTTTTAGATGGAACCCTGTCTGGAGTTCAGCATAAAGGTTCCCCTTGAGGGACAGCTGAAGAACCCTTAAGAATTTTTCCACAAGTGAACACTCTGTTTTTATAGTGAATGGTTCTTAGCTTCCTAAAGGGGTTCTACTTGGAAATAGTCTACACTCTTTTAGAAAAAAAAGATCTCTTGAATGGTTCTTGAAGTGTTTATTGAATAAATCATGGATTGGAGTTCTCCAAAACCGTTCCTCTTGCAACTGTTTCTGACAGGGAAACACCCATGTAGCGCTCTGCATAGAACCTTTAAGGGTTCCCCCAGAGGGACAACCAAAGAGTAGTTAAGGGCTTAAATGTGTATGAATGTAAGGGTTCTTATCTTCCAGAAAGGGTTCTAGTTAGAATCACTGGTGTGTATATAAAGGTTCCCTCTGAGGAACAAAGAACTTTTATCTGAAATAATTTAGACTGCATTTTCAGATGTTTTCTTTACTTTGGTTAAGATTTATTGACTAACTACAATATAATGTACGTGAACCTGATCTGTATTTATCGGCAGCCATTTAAAAAAAAAACGTCATTTTTAAATTAAAAACAGTGTGAAGAACGGACGGAGCGCCGTGTCTGAAACACAAACACACGTTCTGTGATGGCGTGCGGTACGGAACCCAGAGGAAGAACAGACTGCTCCGGACACGTGATGGTGTTTTTATTGAGATGTTTGGGAAGTGTGGCGTGCAGGAGACTCAGTGGAGCGTACGCGGCGTGTTGGAGTGGACGCTGACACATCGGCAGATGCAGCGTGAGTCACTCGGGTTTGAGGAAACGCTCCACGTTCAAACACGCGCTTCAAAACGCAGAGTAAACGAAGTCACTACAGGCTCTTCAAAGGCTTTGACGGCAGAACGCTCACAAAACATCGTTATACGGAGATTACCGACTGCAGATCCACATAATCGGTTTAAACGACGTATCGTTCGACCTGAAAGGAGACGTCTCTGTAGCGTGTATGGAAGGAAGGAGTCTCCAGTGTCAGTGTTTTGTAACGGTCAGAGGTAAATCTTCAGGACAGAGGAGTTTACGCGTCTTTTAGATTCCACTAGTTTGTTTTATTTCGGCATTCTGTTGACATTTTTCCCGGCCCTGAAATTAGCTCCGCCTCGATCTAGAACAGAACTGCTCGGCTCCGCCCCTTTTCTTTAAAAGCCACACACACATGTGGGAAAGGTGAAGAGTTGTTAAGGTTCGTTCGAATTGTACTTGCAGTTCACCTCATGGACAGCAGCGGGCGTCCGTGCTGACAAACAGCTGCTTTAATAGATTATAACGACCATCCAAGTGCATATATAGACACTAAGCCATGATACAGCGCCCCCTGGAGCAGAGAGGGTTAAGGGCCTTGCTCAAGGGCCCAACAGTAGCAGCTTAGCAATACTGGGGCTCGAACCCCCGACCTTCTGATCAGTAACTCAGAGCCTTAACCGCCAAGCCTCCACTGCCTACCACATGAGCCCTACATTCATCTCAGAGTTAGTGTCATGTGAGCACAAGGTCACGTCAGCTGGTGTTTTCTACCACATGATGCTTCCTGAAGTTAAATCGCACCCTGTGTTGAGGCACCCTGTGTCGCACTCAGTAAAGGACGCTGTGTATTTTTAGAGTCGATATTTTAATCCGGAGGCGTTTTGATAAGGAGGTGATGGGAGTCGGGCCGGCGAGGCTCTCTCTCTGCCTTGAGTTTTATCTTTTAGCGATAGAATTAACAGCACTTCCTTCCTCAGTCCACAGCTGCTCAGGATCTGTTCAGATGGTCGCGGAGGTCCTGCTGCTCCATCCTGAAAGATCAGTATTTTCACCAGCATTAACGTGCAGTCTCTGTTTTTCCTCCATTTTGTTCACAGCGTATTTAACATGCGCAGGAGAAGGAGAGAAAAGAATCAAATACGTGACTCAAGTCAGTCGGTTCAGTTTGGATGAAATATAGCGGAGGGTTTGGATCTCTAACTGTGCAGTCTGGGTGAGTCTATGCCTCACTGTCGTCTCAGGTCCATGTTCTTGGCTGGCAGGAGAGGAACCCGATGTGTTTTGTCGCTCACTTGCTTCAAGGTTCCACGTGGTGTGTGTTATGAGATGCTTTTCTGCCGTACAGAACGGTTATTCGATTTCCCGGACCATTCCAGTCAACTCGCAACTCGCTCTGGCCGTTCGTTCTCCTCTCAGCTCTCTCAGTAACACGGGATGGGTTTTGTGTTTGAAAATCCCACCGTTGAGATCACCGAGATCCCCCCTCCCTTCACCATTCTGATGTTTGACGTGAACATTAACTCATTACTCTGATTGGCTGATTGGATAACTGCATGAATGTGAAGGTCTACAGATGTTGGTTTGTGAGCGTATACAGGTGTTCAGCTGCAGCGAGTCACGCAATGTTTTATAAGTTTATCCTGCAACATGAGGACCTCTGTACTCATGTTGCATCCCTATTGTATCCCTATTGAGGGAGCCGGTGGTGAGGAAAACCTCCCTGAGATGATATGAGGAAGAAACCTTGAGAGGAACCAGACTCGGAAGGGAACCCGTCCTCATCTACACTATTTTGTCCTGAGGGGGTGCAAACTTTTGCATCTGGACCTATATGGGTGTTTACGTTCTGGTCAGTTTGCTGAGCCGTCGAAGCCGATGTGGCCTGCAGGCGGACATGTGTAGCTGTGCGGATCCTTTGTTTACTCCAAGCGAAGACGCCGATTTAGGAATTGCGCAGGATTGACACGTGACACGTGAGCTCCGCGGCGTGACGCAGGAACAATCTGAAGCTTCTCAACGGCTTCGCTGTGCGCTATGGTGATATGAAAATTCAGCATTCGCATGCAAAACCTTTGGGGTCTGTAAAGTCACGGCGCTCGCTGGTTTTTCCTGTTGGTCGGGTCAAACGTGGAGGTCAGGAAGTGTTAACGTGGCCTGTGCAGGAACTGAGGATGTATTGTAGTGACAGGGCACGAGGATGAGTGTGTGTGTGTGTGTGTGTGTGTGTGTGTGTGTGTGGGAGGCCTGGAGTTTCTCAGTCCCTCAAAGAGCTTTTTGTTTATTTTAGTTGAGTGAACACGTCTCCTCCCTGTCTGACATCATGCCTTGTAATTAATTCTGAACGCGTTCCTGTTTGCCTTACAGACGATATATATATTTACATCCATTATATCTACGTATTACGTCAAACGTATTATACGCATATGCACCGAAATCCAGAGGTCTAAGCACAACACGAAGCAAGAAGTGGGTTTTCTTCCTCCGTGTCTCTTTAAGCGCAGGGGGAGGGGTGAAGGGGAGGAGTGTGACTCTGAGCGGGCTCGTGGGTTTTATTTTTTTTTAAAACAGAAATTCCTCTCTCAAGAGTTTGGCATTTCCTCTGAGCTCACTCACTCACACACTCGCACACCACACACTCGAGCGGCCGCTCTCTCGACTCACACGGCGCTCTGCGATACGAGAGAGGCGGATTTTCAAACATCCTGGACGAACGGACTCGTGGTGCTCGGCGAATAAAACGTCGACGTGTAAACTTTGCCTCTGGGGATAGAAGAACTTCTTTTAGAGAGCTTAGGACAGCGAGGAGAACTCGGGATAATCCTGAACATCTGGAAGACTGACTCAGCATGGGCTAACCACCCCCGTCCCATGCCTGCGAGAGCTCAGATGAACTGGATTGGAACAGGAGGATGAGTGTGTACACGCTAAACCTCAGGGTTTTCTGGCTTCTGGTCACTTGCGTCGTCGGCGTCCTGCTGCTGCTTCATCATTTCGTCCCGCGAGGATCCGACGAGCGGTCCGATGGCTGCTCCGATCAGGGAACCGGATCCGTCCCGCTCATCAAGTACGTCTTCGCCTTTGCACTGTGTTATTTCTTCATCAGGTACTGCTCGTCTCAGCCTGGGACTACTAAACGAAGCTTTCACACGGTTGCTGGAAAACCCACGGGTCCTAAAAGGGAGTTGTTGGAGGAGCACTTCGAGAGACATGTACGCCTTTCTCCACACGTTCTCGGCCACAGCAAGGCTCACGTGGCGAAGCTG
>CM022753.1:43119053-43121553 GCA_012411365.1 Ameiurus melas | reverse complement strand
ATGTATGAGTGAGTGAATGAATGGGTGAGTGAGTGAGTGAGTGAGTGAGTGAATGTATGGGTGAGTGAGTGAGTGAGTGAATGTATGAGTGAGTGAGTGAGTGAATGTATGAGTGAGTGAGTGAGTGAATGTATGAGTGAGTGAATTTATGGGTGAGTGAGTGAATGTATGGGTGAGTAAGTGAGTGAGTGAATGTATGAGTGAGTGAGTGAATGAATGGGTGAGTGAATGTATGAGTGAGTGAATGAATGGGTGAGTGAGTGAGTGAGTGAGTGAATGTATGGGTGAGTGAATGAATGGGTGAGTGAATGTATGAGTGAGTGAATGAATGGGTGAGTGAGTGAGTGAATGTATGGGTGAGTGAATGAATGGGTGAGTGAATGTATGGGTGAGTGAGTGAATGTATGGGTGAGTGAGTGAATGAATGGGTGAGTGAGTGAGTGAATGTATGAGTGAGTGAGTGAGTGAATGTATGAGTGAGTGAATTTATGGGTGAGTGAATGTATGAGTGAGTGAGTGAGTGAATGAATGAATGGGTGAGTGAATGTATGGGTGAGTGAGTGAGTGAGTGAATGAATGGGTGAGTGAATGTATGGGTGAGTGAGTGAATGTATGGGTGAGTGAGTGAATGAATGGGTGAGTGAGTAAGTGAGTGAATGTATGAGTGAGTGAGTGAGTGAATGTATGAGTGAGTGAGTGAGTGAGTGAATGTATGAGTGAGTGAGTGAGTGAATGTGTGAGTGAGTGAGTGAGTGAGTGAATGTATGAGTGAGTGAGTGAGTGAGTGAGTGAATGTATGAGTGAGTGAGTGAGTGAGTGAATGTATGAGTGAGTGAATTTATGGGTGAGTGAATGTATGAGTGAGTGAGTGAGTGAATGAATGAATGGGTGAGTGAATGTATGGGTGAGTGAGTGAGTGAGTGAGAATGGGTGAGTGAATGTATGGGTGAGTGGTGAATGTATGGGTGAGTGAGTGAATGAATGGGTGAGTGAGTAAGTGAGTGAATGTTGGGTGAGTGGTGAGTGAGTGAATGTATGGTGGTGAGTGAGTGAGTGAATGTGTGAGTGAGTGAGTGAGTGAATGTATGAGTGAGTGAGTGAGTGAGTGAATGTATGAGTGAGTGAATTTATGGGTGAGTGAGTGAATGTATGAGTGAATGAATGAGTGAGTGAATGTATGAGTGAGTGAGTGAATGTATGTGTGAGTGAGTGAATGTATGAGTGAGTGAGTGAGTGAATGTATGAGTGAGTGAGTGAGTGAGTGAATGTATGAGTGAGTGAGTGAGTGAATGTATGAGTGAGTGAGTGAGTGAGTGAATGTATGAGTGAGTGAATTTATGGGTGAGTGAGTGAATGTATGAGTGAATGAATGAGTGAGTGAATGTATGAGTGAGTGAGATTGTATGTGTGAGTGAGTGTGGTGGTGAGTGAGTGAGTGAGTGAATGTATGTGTGAGTGAGTGAATGTATGAGTGAGTGAGTGAGTGAGTGAGTGAATGTATGAGTGAGTGAATTTATGGGTGAGTGAGTGAATGTATGAGTGAATGAATGAGTGAGTGAATGTATGAGTGAGTGAGTGAATGTATGTGTGAGTGAGTGAATGTATGAGTGAGTGAGTGAGTGAATGTAAATGGTAAATGTGCACTTATATAGCGCTTTTATCCAAAGCGCTTTACACTGTGTCTCATTCAACCATTCACACACACACTCACACACTCACACTCCAATGCTAGCAGAGCTGCCATGCAAGGCGCTAACTTGCCATTGGGAGCAACTCTGGGTTCAGTGTCTTGCCCAAGGACACTTCGGCATGTGGAGTCACCAACCGCCAACCCTACGATTAGTGGACACCCCACTCTACCAACTGCGCCACATCCGCCCCATGTACGTATAAGTGATTGAGGGAGTGAATGTGTGAGTGATTGAGGGAGTGAATGTGTGAGTGATTGAGGGAGTGAATGTATATCATTATTGTTATTGTATATAAGATGTAGAATATAAGTGGCAGTCTGTATAAATGAGTAATTTATCTGTTGCATGTTTATTTATACACGAGTGAAGTAAAGTCTTTTTATTTTGCACAGTTTTGGTGTTTATTTATTTATAAATGATGAATTTTTATAATTATTCAGTTTATGAATTCCTCCCAACTTTTCTCCTTACTGCAGTATCTGGTGAATAATGTGTGAAATGGGCAGCGTGTGTGTGTGTGTGTGTGTGTGTGTGTGTGTGTGTGTGTGTGTCATCGTTCAGCTCAGAACAGGAAGTGAGGAAGAGGGAGAGGCCGATGAGAATCATTCAGTCTTCCTGAATGCAGTTCTTCTCCATTTCTCGCTCTTGAACATCTTACTATCTCTCTCTCTCTCTCTCTCTCTCACACACACACACACACACACACACACACACAGAGAAGCAGCTATGAAACGGTTTCATTCATTTATTTATTATTCAGATCCTGATCCACAGCGTCTAAAGTACAGCAGCAGTTATTCAGAAGCTCA
>CM022753.1:43106553-43114053 GCA_012411365.1 Ameiurus melas | reverse complement strand
AAGAGAAAGACAGAATAAAGAAAGAGAAGAGAGAGAATAAAGAAAGAGAAGAGAGAGAGAATAAAGAGAGAGAATAAAGAGAGAGAGAATAAAGAAAGATAAGAGATAGAATAAAGTAAGAGAAGAGAGAGAATAAAGAGAGAGAAGAGAGAGAGAATAAAGAGAAAGACAGAATAAAGAAAGAGAAGAGAGAGAATAAATAGAGAGAGAATAAAGAGAGAGAGAATAAAGAGAGAATAGAGAAAATAAAGAAAGAGAAGAGAGAGAATAAAGAGAGAATAAAGAGAGAGAATAAAGAAAGAGAGAATAGAGAGAGAGAATAAAGAAAGAGAATAAAAAAGAGAGAATAGAGAGAGAGAGAATAAAGAGAGAGAATAAATAATAACAGTGAAAACAGAGAGAATAAAGAGACAGAGAATAAAGAGAGAAAAAAAAAGAGAGAGAGAATAAAGAAAGAGAGAGAATAGAGAGTGAGAGAGAGAGAATAAAGCGAGAGAGAGAATAAAGAAAGAGAATAAAAAAGAGAGAATAGAGAGAGAGAGAATAAAGAGAGAGAATAAATAATAACAGTGAAAACAGAGAGAATAAAGAGACAGAGAATAAAGAGAGAGAGAATAGAGAGAGAGAGAGAGAGAGAGAGAGAATAAAGAAAGAGAGAGAATAGAGAGTGAGAGAGAGAGAATAAAGCGAGAGAGAGAATAAAGAGAGAGAGAGAATAGAGAGAGAATAGAGAGAGGTGCGTGGGGGAGCGAGTGTTTATAGCTGCTATAACGTAAGCGAGAACAGGATCTCTCTCACTTCACAGACGTTCCATGGCGTGTCGTTCTGTAATAAATGAAGTGGTACTCGATGGTGAGTCGCTGCGGTGCGAGAGGAATAAAACACTCAATTTCCTGTTCGAGGAAAATAATCAGCTTCAGGGACGTGTTTTTACCATGACTGTGTGTGTGTGTGTGTGTGTGTGTGGGGGATGAACACACACACACACACACACACACACACACACACTTCCTGATGGACATCTGGCTGTTTAGTGCTGGAGGTACATCATTACACACACACACACACACACACACACACACCTGTACTAAAGTGTAATGTCTGAAATATTATAGTGAAGTGAGTGTTGTGTGTGTGTGTGTGTGTGTGTGTGTACGCAGCAGCAGGTGGCCTGATTCTCATCCCCTCCCCTCTCTCTCTCCTCTTCCTCTTCTGCTGGATCCATTATGGAGGAACAACAAGTGGTCAAAAACAAGACGAAGTAATAAACCAGAGTGTGTTTGTGTGTGTGTGTGTGTGTGTGTGTGTGTGTGTGTGTGTGTGTTTGTTTGTTTAGGAGCAAGGAGATGATTTTTGACAGCCGTCAGCCGCCGCGCTCGTGTGTGAGTCAGTCAGAGAGGAGGAAGAGACTGAGGAGCGTCTGAGTGGGTGGGGCTGAACAGGATGATGATGAGGAGGAGGATGATGATGAAAGGGAGGAGAGAGAGAGACAGACAGACAGAGAGAGAGAGAGAGGGAGGGATGGAGGATGGAGAAAGGAGAAGGGGCTGTGTTTCCGTGTGTCAGGTCTGGAGTTGGTGGTGGTCATCCTTCCCAGAGCAGGATTTGTAAAGGATTTGGGAATTAGTCACAGAAGAACCCGGAATCAGTCTGTCCAGAACTCCACCAGGAGGGTCTATTTTTTTCTTCCACTTTACTCCTGTTTTCTTTTTTTATTTGAGTGTTGGTTTTTCCATCGTGTGTGTGAGTGTGTCTGAGTGTGTGTGTGTGAGCGGAACCCAGGAGAGAACCATGTCGCTGTGGATGGGAAATGAGAAGGCGGGGAGGGAGTGAGGACAGGATGGCGTACACACAGGTAAACCTCAGTAACCACACACACACACACATGCACACACACTTACGTCCCCTGAGACAACACTTAATGGTTCTCTGTCAAACCCAACAATCAGAAAAGGTTCTGAGCGGAACTCTTTTAATAGGCTTAGAACCCTTCAATAATCTTTTTTTTCTGTAAAAGTGTAAATACTTTAAGAGCTCAGATTTAATGTTTGTTTGTTTGTTTGTTTATTTATTTATTTAAAAGACGTGTCACAGTTCCATGACTGGATTTCCCCCCCAGTTTTGTTTCTCTGTTATTTTCCTTACTGTATATTAAACTGGATTTCTGTGTTAATGTTAATCACTCGGGTTTATACAGATCAGATTAAATAAACACCACGCTGGTATTAAAGCACATGTTCAGTTTTTACAGCAGAAACCCGAACACTGAAACCAGAACACTAATAGACCCGAACACTAATACTAATAGACCGGAAGACTGAGACCCGAACACTAATACACTCAAACACTGAGAGACGCAAACACTAATAGACCCGAACACTAATAGACACGAACACTGAGACCCATACACTAATAGACCCAAACACTAATAGACCCGAACACTGAGACCCGAACACTAATAGACCCAAACACTAATAGACCCGAACACTAATAGACCCGAACACTGATAGACCCAAACACTAACAGACCCGAACACTAATAGACCCAAACACTAATAGACCCAAACACTAATAGACCCGAACACTAATAGACCCGAACACTATTAGACCGAACACTAATAGACCCAAACACTAATAGACCCAAACACTAATAGACCCGAACACTAATAGACCCAAACACTGAGAGACGCGAACACTAATGGACCCGAACACTAATAGACCCGAACACTAATAGACCCGAACACTAATAGACCCGAACACTGAGACCCGAACACTAATAGACCCAAACACTGAGAGACCCAAACACTAATAGACCCCAACACTAATAGACCCGAACACTGAGACCCGAACACTAATAGACCCAAACACTGAGAGACGCGAACAATAATAGACCCAAACACTAATAGACCCGAACACTAATAGACCCGAATACTGAGACCCAAACACTAGTAGACCCGAACACTAATAGACCCGAACACTAATAGACCCGTACACTGAGAGACCCGAACACTAATAGACCCAAACACTAATAGACTCAAACACTGAGAGCCCCAAACACTGAGAGACCCGAACACTAATAGACTCAAACACTAATAGACCCAAACACTGAGAGCCCCAAACACTGAGAGCCCCGAACACTAATAGACCCAAACACTAATAGACCCAAACACTAATAGACCCAAACACTAATAGACCGAATACTGAGACCCAAACCTAATAGACCCAAACACTAATAGACGCAACACTAATAGACCCAAACAATAGACCCAAACACTAATAGACCCGAACACTAATAGACCCGAACACTAATAGACCCAAACACTAATAGACCCGAACACTAATAGACCCAAACACTAATAGACCCGAACACTAATAGACCCAAACACTAATAGACCCAAACACTAATAGACCCAAACACTAATAGACCCGAACACTAATAGACCCGAACACTAATAGACCCAAACACTAATAGACCCAAACACTAATAGACCCAAACACTAATAGACCCAAACACTAATAGACCCGAACACTAATAGACCCAAACACTGAGAGACCCGAACACTAATAGACCCGAACACTAATAGACCCAAACACTGAGAGACGCGAACAATAATAGACCCAAACACTAATAGACCCGAACACTGAGACCCAAACACTAGTAGACCCGAACACTAATAGACCCGTACACTGAAAGACCCGAACACTAATAGACCCAAACACTAATAGACTCAAACACTGAGAGCCCCAAACACTGAGAGCCCCGAACACTAATAGACCCAAACACTAATAGACCCAAACACTAATAGACCCGAATACTGAGAGACCTGAACACTAATAGACCCAAACACTAATAGACCCGAACACTAATAGACCCGAACACTAATAGACCCGAACATTGAGAGACCCAAACACTAATAGACTCAAACACTAATAGACCCAAACACTGAGAGACCCGAACACTAATAGACCCGAACACTGAGAGACCCGAACACTAATAGACTCAAACACTAATAGACCCGAACACTGAGAGACCCGAACAATAATAGACCCAAACACTAATAGACCCGAACACTGAGAGACCCGAACAATAATAGACCCAAACACTAATAGACCCGAACACTAATAGACCCGAACACTAATAGACCCGAACACTAATACTAATAGACCGGAAGACTGAGACCCGAACACTAATACACTCAAACACTGAGAGACGCAAACACTAATAGACCCGAACACTGAGACCCGAACACTAATAGACCCAAACACTAATAGACCCAAACACTAATAGACCCGAACACTAATAGACCCAAACACTGAGAGACGCGAACACTAATAGACCCGAACACTAATACACCCAAACACTGAGAGACGCAAACACTAATAGACCCAAACACTAATAGACCCGAACACTAATAGACCCGAACACTAATAGACCCGAACACTAATAGACCCGAACACTAATAGACCCAAACACTGAGAGACGCGAACACTAATAGACCCGAACACTAATACACCCAAACACTGAGAGACGCAAACACTAATAGACCCAAACACTAATAGACCCCAACACTAATAGACCCCAACACTAATAGACCCGAACACTGAGAAACGCGAACAATAATAGACCCAAACACTAATAGACCCGAACACTAATAGACCCGAATACTGAGACCCAAACACTAGTAGACCCGAACACTAATAGACCCGAACACTAATAGACCCGTACACTGAGAGCCCCAAACACTAATAGACCCGAACACTAATAGACCCAAACACTGAGAAACGCGAACAATAATAGACCCAAACACTAATAGACCCGAACACTAATAGACCCGAATACTGAGACCCAAACACTAGTAGACCCGAACACTAATAGACCCGAACACTAATAGACCCGTACACTGAGAGCCCCAAACACTAATAGACCCGAACACTAATAGACCCGAACACTAATAGACCCGAACAATAATAGACCCAAACACTAATAGACCCAAACACTAATAGACCCGAACACTGAGAGACCCGAACACTAATAGACCCAAACACTAATAGACCCAAACACTAATAGACCCAAACACTGAGAGACCCGAACAATAATAGACCCAAACACTAATAGACCCAAACACTAATAGACCCGAACACTGAGAGACCCGAACAATAATAGACCCAAACACTAATAGACCCAAACACTAATAGACCCAAACACTGAGAGACCCGAACAATAATAGACCCAAACACTAATAGACCCAAACACTAATAGACCCAAACACTAATAGACCCGAACACTGAGAGAACCGGACAACAATAGACCCAAACACTAATAGACCCAAACACTAATAGACCCGAACACTGAGAGACCCGAACAATAATAGACCAACACTATAGACCCAACACTAATAGACCGAAATAAAGACGGAACACTGAGAGACCAACACTAATAGACCCAAACACTAATAGACCCAAACACTAATAGACCCGAACACTGAGAGACCCGAATAATAGCCAAACACTAATAGACCCAAACACTAATAGACCCGAACACTGAGAGACCGAACAATAGACCGAACACTAATAGACCCGAACACTAATAGACCCGAACACTAATAGACCCAAACACTAATAGACCCGAACACTAATAGACCCGAACACTAATAGACCCAAACACTAATAGACCCGAACACTGAGAGACCCGAACAATAATAGACCCAAACACTAATAGACCCGAACACTAATAGACCCGAACACTAATAGACCCAAACACTAATAGACCCGAACACTGAGAGACCCGAACAATAATAGACCCAAACACTAATAGACCCAAACACTCAACACTGAGAGACCAATAATAGACCCAAACACTAATAGACCGAACACATAATCCCAAACACTAGACCAACACTATAGAACCGAACACTAATAACCCGAACAATAATAGACCCAAACACTAATAGACCCAAACACTGAGAGACCACAATAATAGACCCAAACACTAATAGACCCAACACTAATAGACCGGAACACTGAGAGAACCCAATAATAGACCAACCATAGACCTCGAACACTAATAGACCCGAACAATAATAGACCAAACACTATTAGACCCAAACACTAATAGACCCAAACACTGAGAGACCGGAACAATACAACCCAAACACATAGACCCGAACACTAATAGACCCGAACACTAATAGACCCGAACACTAATAGACCCAAACACTAATAGACCCAAACACTGAGACCCGAACACTGAGAGACCCGAACACTAATAGACCCGAACACTAATAGACCCAAACACTAATAGACCCGAACACTAATAGACCCGAACACTAATAGACCCAAATACTGAGACCCGAACACTAATAGACCCAAACACTGAGAGACCCGAACACTGAGAGACCCAACACTGAGACCCAAACACTGAGAGACCCAAACACTGAGAGACCCGAACACTGAGACCCGAACTAATAGACCCGAACACTAAGAGACGTGAACACTAATAGACCCGAACACTGAGACCCAAACACTAATAGACCCAAACACTGAGAGACCCGAACACTAATAGACCCAAACACTAATAGACCCGAACACTAATAGACCCAAACACTAATAGACCCGAACACTAATAGACCCAAACACTAATAGACCCGAACACTGAGAGACCCGAACACTAATAGACCCGAACACTAATAGACCCAAACACTGAGAGACGTGAACACTAATAGACCCGAACACTGAGACCCAAACACTAATAGACCCAAACACTAATAGACCCGAACACTGAGAGACCCGAACACTAATAGACCCGAACACTAATAGACCCGAACACTAATAGACCCGAACACTGAGAGACCCGAACAATAATAGACCCAAACACTAATAGAACCCGGATACTGAGACCCAAACACTGAGAGACCCGAACACTGAGAGACCCAAACACTAATAGACCCGAATACTGAGACCCAAACACTGAGAGACCCGAACACTGAGAGACCCGAACACTAATAGACCCGAACACTGAGAGACCCGAACACTGAGAGAACCCAACATATAGACCCAAACACTAATAGACCCGAATACTGAGACCCAAACACTAATAGACCCGAATACTGAGACCCAAACACTAATAGACCCGAACACTGAGACCGAACAATAATAGACCCAAACACTAATAGACCCAAACACTATAGACCGAACACTGAGAGACCCGAACAATAATAGACCCAAACACTAATAGACCCGAACACTGAGACCCAAACACTAATAGACCCGAACACTGAGAGACTCGAACAATAATAGACCCAAACACTAATAGACCCAAACACTTATAGACCTGAATACTGAGAGACCGAACACTAATAGACCCGAACACTAATAGACCCAAACACTAATAGCCCGAATACTGAGACCGGAACACTAATAGACCCAAACACTAATAGACCCAAACACTATAGGAAACTATAGACCAACAACCAACACTGAGACCCGAACACTAATAGACCAA
>CM022753.1:43086553-43094053 GCA_012411365.1 Ameiurus melas | reverse complement strand
GTGTCTGTGGTGTGACGATTCTCCTCAGGGTCTGCTGTCCACTCTGACGGATCTCCTGCTGTGCCGCTGGTCGTGTCGGGCGTGTTGGCACTGGTGTTGGGAATGTAGCTGCTGTCAGACCACTGAAGAGGAAGTGGAGATTCTGGGGCCGTTTCCAGCACAGACGCCCTCCTGGCTGTGAGTACAGCTTTAATCCTCTGATCATCACCATGCAGTACCTTTAGAAAAGCATATAACAGCCTTATTATCCCTTTATAACCTCATATAATGCGCAGGAGGAACTTCTTATAACCCTTATACCATCACAACAGCTTATAACTATATACAGCGTCTATATTAAGCTTGCTATAAACTCATATCATGTCCATATGAACCCTTCATACCCCTATATCATCTCTGTCCTGACATAAGCCATTTATACCCTCACACAATACCCAGAAGGAAGCCTGTATAATCTCGTACTCTTGTAATACCCACCTCACAGTGCGCCTATGTAGACCATTTATAACTCAACACCACCCGTACAAATCCTTCACTACCTGATAACATGCCAACGGTGAAGACTACACCCTAATACGTCACTCAGATCAACCCTTTACAAGCATTACGTGTATTCTCCTAGCTCACACGGTGCGTGTTATAATCTCATACCTTGCCCGTATGAACCCCCTTATTAACCTCACACAACTCCTACACGAACCTTTCGATACCTTATACCATTTCCATTCCCATATAAACTACACAGAACCTCACACGATGCCCAATATCAACATGGGTGACCCTCATCCAAACGCAAGAACCGTATAATCATCGTATAACCTTATTCAGTGTCTATATGAGCCCCGTATAACCTCACACACGTCAGTAAGAACTTCCTATGAGCTCATCATAATACAGCAGATATCCTTCTTTTCAATGTACGTCTATGTGACCTCATATAATGCCCATATGACCCCTTCATAAAGTTCTAAACCCTTTATAAACCACTTATAACATGTCACTCGGCAGTTATGATGAACTTTTTATTAGCTCGTACCATCGCAATACCCGCTGTTCTCTTATAACTATACACAAGTTTCTGAAGGAACCTCGTTATAAGCGTTATATAATGCAGATATGAATTCGTTAGAACCTCATAAATCTATTTTAATAGAATTTTTGCGTATTGCGGTGACGTTTTTATGTATAGGTGTATTTATATATTTTTTTCGGTGATTCTTCCGAACTTCAGCGGCGTGGTGGATGTGTCTGACTGCTCGGCGAAGCGTCTCGGACTCGTCAGATTAAAACGCATGCTTCGGTGATTATTTCAGAAACACAGCTGGGTCACCGGTCTGTATTATCAGGGTAATGTGATGTGATGTGTGGTGACTCATTGCGGTCAGGCGGCGTATGACTCGAGTCATGCTTGTGGGGTTTTTTTTTTGTTGGGCGTGTGTTTGTTTATACGCGAGTCTGAATGAGCAAACGAGCGAAGGTTCGGTCTGATCAAGCCGAGTCTCCGGGTTTTCGTCACCGTCTCTAATCGAGGGCTTGCGTTGTGTTGTGCGACGTCAGTCCTGCGTCGTTTTTTTTTTTTCTCCGTGGACAGATGTCCCCCGGGGGCTGCTGGGTAATCGCAGGGTCTGCACACGGGTTTTGCACGCTGGCTGCGTCCGAACTAATCGCTCAATATCCGCTGAATTTCCAGGAGTAATCCTGAGCCGCATGGCTCCGGTCCTCCAGCTCTCCCTCGACTCCACCCCCACCCCCACCCTCCTCCCGCCGACCTTCTAAGGCCATGTGTTTTAGATTGCTCTGTTGCCGTGACAACTATCTCTCTCATTGCGCTGTAGTCATGGACACAGAGGGTCCTTGATGATCCCTAAGGGAAGTCCTCGCAGTCAGGCCTCGCCAAAGAAATGACCGAAACAGGATATTTATTCCTGCAGGGAAACACAATAAAATTAGCCACGGCTGTTACACGAGCTCCGGGGCGGGATATTAATGTGGAAAGTTGCACTCTGGCCCGGTCTCGTTTGCTAATTCATGCACAGAAAAATGTTCTCCTTTATTATTATTATTATTATTATTATTATTATTATTATTATTATTATGACCTTATGATGTCACCTTATGATAATATTATTATTATGATGACTGCACACACCGTCTAGATGTACAATAGCTGATATTTTCCCTTCTACACTGCATCATACTGTATTGCCAATAGTCACGTGACGCTGGTCACATGACTCGCTATAATACACTAACACGGGAAGTCATCTGCGACTAACGGAATATCGACGGTGCATTTTGACACTGTTTGACCTTCATGCTCAAGTTTTACAGCGTCTTAGACTTCACTCGGCACGAGTGCTCATCATGAGTGACGTCACAACAGTCCCCACCATGTGGGGGGGCGTGGCTTAGTATATCGACGAGCTGGCCGTACAGGTCTGATCCCTTCGCTGATCCCTTCATTATACAAAGAACTCTTGAAGAACCTTTTTTTTTTTACACCAGGGTAAAATAATTATTGCTTATTATCCATCCATCCGTCCATCTTCTACCGCTTACTCCTTGTTCAGGGTCACGGGGAACCTGGAGTCTATCCCAGGGAGCATGGGGAACAAGGCGGAGTACACCCTGGACAGGGTGCCAGTCCATCGCAGGGCACAACCATGTACACACTCACACACACATTCATACACTACAGACACTTTAGACACGCCCATCAGCCTACCATGCATGTGTTTGGACTGGGGGAGGAAACTGGAGTATCCGGAGGAAACCCCAGATGTTAGCAAACATGCTAACCACTAAGCCACCGTGTGCTCCTTATTGCTTATTATTTTATTCTTAAAATCTGGAACCTGCCCGTAGTTTAACAGAGGAGTCTGCGGTTTCTCGGTAACAATGACTAGCCGCATGGTTTTTTTACCGTTTTTAAGAGAGAGAAAAATGAGGCTGGTGACGGATCGACCGTTTATAGCTGTGAGAACGGGAACTAACTTGTTTTGAGGATGTGTGGCGATATTAAGTGCAACTATAAATGGATACAATGTACATGTTGCCGTGGTGTAAGAGGATCCAAACGTCTCTCTGGTTCTTTTTCAGTGTTAACGACTGTAACGACGAGAAAGAGTCAAACTCTCACCTGGTGTTTGGTGATCAGGTCCATGCGGCCCACAGCAACGCCACGGGCAGCAGCAGTCCGAGCTGCACCAGTCCCGGCAGCCGGGGGTCCGGCTCGGACAACTCTCGCTCCACCTTCAGCCTGGCACGCCAGCTCTCCAGTACGTCCCTGTTACTGTGCACTAACCTTACAGTTATTCCCAACATTTATAATGGAGCTACTATGCTAAAGTTGTTAACATGTAATGGAAGCATACAGTCTCCAGTTTAGCATGGTGCACTAAATATGTGTGTGTGTGTGTGTGTGTGTGTGTGTGTGTAACTCCTTCCACTGGGACAACAGCTTTGTGGAGAGGTTCGGTGTCTCAGACAGACTCAGTTGTCTTTTTCTATAAACATGGACAAAGGGACAACAAAGAGCTCTTTAGGGGGCGTGGGCTAAAGTCCGAAGGCGGAGCTTGTACTTGTAGAAACGATTCGAGCGATTAATAGATTTGTTCTGATATTTTATATGTTATAGATAAACCGTTACTTTAAAGCGATTGTGTGATGAGGTGATTTAAACACGTGCTACGCTAAGGTAATTAGCCTCTGTTAGCCTTGTAGCTAGAAACAAACTCCACACATCGTCTGACTTTGAAAAATGTTCTAGACTGACTTGAGGATCTTTAATCAGGACTGTGGCTGAAAAATTAAACCTGCATGATTAGAAGTTTTATTATTATTATTATTATTATTATTATTATTATTAGAGGATTGGATTGGAGTGAATGTCGAATTGTCTTCTGCGTCTCAGGTCTGGACTCGCGGCGTCCCAGCTCCCCGCTGGTGGACACGAAGCCCATTGAATTCTGGGCCATGTCCCCGAGGAAGGAGGCGGTTCAGCCGCTGCGCAAACCCCAGCCTCCTTCGGACGATTATTTCCGGAAGCTGGAGCCGCGGCTCTACTCGTCCGAGTCCGGCGGAGACGACGTGGACTCTCTGAGCGACGAGGAGCTCCTGCTGCGCTACCAGCTCGGCCTCCTGCACTTCAGCACGCAGTACGACCTCGTTCACTGCCAGCTGATCGTGCGTGTGATCGAGGCTCGGGACCTGCCTCCTCCCGGCGCGGGTGTTTCTCACTCCAACCCCTACGTCAAGATGAGCCTCCTGCCCGACCACAAGAACTCGCGGCAGACTGGCGTCAAGCGCAAGACTCAGAACCCCGTGTTCGAGGAGCGCTTCACCTTCGAGCTGCAGTTCCTCGAGGCCCAGCGCCGGACGCTGCTGCTCTCCGTCCTGGACTTCGACAAGTTCTCACGCCACTGCGTCATCGGAAAAGTCACGCTCCCGCTCAGCGAGGTGGACCTGGTGAAGGGGGGACACTGGTGGAAGGCTCTCGTGCCCAGCTCACAGGTCTGATCATTTACATTTATTCACCGATGAGTTGAGGTTCTCCGTCTGAGCGAGACGAAACACTCTCTGTTAGGTGAGATGTTGAGTTACATGCAGGGTTTCTTAAATGCTCAGGCTTCAGGTTTACTCCAACTGTCCACGCTGCAGTTTTCTCTCGATCGCATGAGCAAAAACACATGGTTCCTGTTTGATTTACATACATCGTTTCTACCCAAAAGTGTCAAACAGTGGGCGGAGTCAGTGCGAGTGTAAACTCCTACCACCGAAGGGTAGGTAATACATTTGCAGAAGCTCATTTTTCTTGGTTAAATACGACATTTACTACGTGATAATAGATTTTTTCTGTTAAAAGGTCGACGTGAATTATGCCATAGTGCCTCAAAACAAACGTTTCTCAAATGTTCCTCAGGACCCTGACATTACGGCGCTAAAGCGTTTCACTTAAACACAGCCGCCGAATGCTTTTCATTCACGGTTACGAATATGTTAACAGAAATCACACACGTGTGGACGGGGTTTTTATTGAAAAATTTTATTGTGATAAAATTGCAGACGTTCCGAGGTCCGAACATCCGCGCGATTCATCTCTTTGAAATCGACACGACGTCACTCGGGTTTTGAGTTCACGTCTTTGATCATCAGGAGTCGGAAACCGAATCCGGCTAAACAATTATCTCGAGATAAACAAAATTCCACCAGACTAATGATCACTATCTGGTTTCTATGAAGCTGTTTTGGAGCAGCTGTAACCTCCGGGGAATTCCGACTTATTAATCATATTTTCCATTAAAATGCTGATGAGGCTCAGAAGGACGTCGTGTTTCGGTTCTCAGTCAACGTGTGGAGATTTATAACTGTGTGTGTGTGTGTGTTGTACAGAATGAACTCGAACTCGGGGAACTGCTGCTGTCCTTAAACTACTTGCCGAGCGCCGGCCGACTCAACGTGGACGTCATCAGGGCCAAACAGCTGCTCCAGACCGACATGTGCCAGGGTTCAGGTACCTTTCCACTCGCTCAGTCTGTGATCGGAACCGACAGCTGGAGGTGCTGAGGGTTCTGCTGTAGCTGCTGTCATTTAGGAGGATTTTAACCTTTACTACTTTTTTTTTTTTATGGCAGAATCTAAAATCGTTGCATTTTGGATGTACGCACCTTCAGTTTTTCCAGATGTTGGTCAGTTTTGGCGTGAATACGATCGGTGGAACACGCTGACGCAGGACGCAAGTGTGTGTATACTCAGCGTTGGCTTTGTTTGGGTCAATCCAAGACTCGTAGTCGGTATCCATAGCGACGGTCAATACGCATGAAAGTAACACCAAATGAGGATCATCCATACAATCAACAAAACGTCTGTCTGTGGGTGGGAGGGGCGTAATCGGTCTCCTGTTAGATCACAGTGACACTAACCAATCGTGGGCATCTGTGAGCGTGTGTATGTGGAAGAGGGCAGATAGCGCTTTCTTTAGAGTGTATTACGCCACGCTGTAGTTCGAAAAGATCCGACCGCTGGCTTTACGTGTTTCAGAGGAAGCACGTGTTAGCCTTCACCCTTATTGGCTGGTAGTGGTCATGTGATCGTTAGCTAGTGGGTGGGAAAATTGGCTAAATTGGTGGGAAAATGGAGGAAATATTCTTTTTGTGTATAGTGCGTAGCCTGATTTGCTAACATTCTAATTAAAGAGACACACATGCGTACAGTTGGATAAATTGTCTGAGTGTGTGTACCTGAGAGAAGTTTTGTGACTGACTAACACTGACTGCATACAAATGATGTCACGTGCAAAGTAAGGAGTGGAACCAATATGTAAATGAGAGGTTTTTGAGAGAGCAGGGTTCACCGGTTTCCTCCAACCTCCAAAAAAACAACAACAACATGTAACAGTTTAAACGACTTTCAAATTGCCCCAGTGTGTTAATGTGTGTGAGGGTGGAACTAACGGCCTAACAAACTTACACACATCTTCTCACACCTTCTCACTCCATCTCACACCTTCTAACTTCATCTCACTCCATCTCACACCTTCTCACTACATCTAACACCTTCTCACTCTTTCTCACACCTTCTCACTTCATCTCACTCCATCTTACACCATCTCACTCCTCCTCGCACCTTCTCACTCTTTCTCACACCTTCTAACTTCATCTCACTCCATCTCACACCTTCTCACTACATCTAACACCTTCTCACTCTTTCTCACACCTTCTAACTTCATCTCACTCCATCTCACACCTTCTCACTACATCTAACACCTTCTCACTCTTTCTCACACCTTCTAACTTCATCTCACTCCATCTCACACCTTCTCACTACATCTAACACCTTCTCACTCTTTCTCACACCTTCTCACTACATCTCACTCCATCTTACTCCATCTCACTCCTTCTCACACCTTCTCACACCTTCTCACTCTTTCTCACACCTTCTCACTCCATCTCACACCTCTTCTCACACTTTCTCACACCTTCTCACTCCATCTCACACCTTCTCACTATTTATCACACCTTCTCACTTCATCTCACTCCTTCTCACTCCATCTCACTATTTCTCACACCTTCTCACTCCATCTCACTCCATCTCACACCTCTTCTCACTCTTTCTCACACCTTCTCACGCCTTCTCACACCTTCTCACTCTTTCTCACACCTTCTCACTCCATCTCACACCTCTTCTCACTCTTTCTTACACCTTCTCACGCCTTCAAGAATATTACAGCTATCTTTTTATTTAGAGGTCAATATAAAGTCCTCATTAAAAATCTGAATGTTTCTGATTGGATTCGGTGTCAGATCCCTTTGTGAAAGTTCAGCTGGTGGCAGGACTGAAGCTGGTGAAGACCAAGAAGACGTCGTGTATGAAGGGAACCATCGACCCCTACTTCAACGAGTCCTTCAGCTTTCGGGTGCCTCATGACGAACTGAGCGAGGTTAGCCTTGTGTTCACAGGTAAACACGCACACACACACACTCTCACTCTCTCTCTCTCTCT
>CM022753.1:43051553-43081553 GCA_012411365.1 Ameiurus melas | reverse complement strand
CAGCTCATCCCCTTTAAAATGAGAAGTGTCCAATCAAAACAGCTCAGCTCATCCCCTTTAAAAATGAGAAGTGTCCAATCAAATCAACTCCTCTTGTCCTCTTTAAAAAACGCCAAGTGTCTAATCAAATCAGCTCCGCTCATCCCCTTTAAAAATGACTGTCCAATCAAAACAGCTCCACTTGTTGTCCCCTTTAAAAAACGGCAAGTGTCAAATCAAAACAGCTCAGCTCATCCCCTTTAAAAATGACTGTCCAATCAAAACAGCTCAGCTCATCCACTTAAAAAATGACTGTCCAATCAAATCAGCTCCGCTCATCCCCTTTAAAAATGACTGTCCAATCAAAACAGCTCAGCTCACCCCCTTTAAAAATGACTGTCCAATCAAAACAGCTCAGCTCATCCCCTTTAAAAATGACTGTCCAATCAAAACAGCTCAGGTCATCCACTTAAAAAATGACTGTCCAATCAAATCAGCTCAGCTCATCCCCTTTAAAAATGACTGTCCAATCAAAACAGCTCAGCTCATCCACTTAAAAAATGACTGTCCAATCAAATCAGCTCAGCTCATCCCCTTTAAAAATGAGAAGTGTCCAATCAAATCAGCTCAGCTCATCCCCTTTAAAAATGACTGTCCAATCAAAACAGCTCCTCTTGTTGTCCCCATTAAAAAATGCCGTGTCCAATCAAAACAGCTCAGCTCATCCCCTTTAAAAATGCCAAGTGTCCAATCAAAACAGTTTATCTTGTCCCCTTTAAAAAACGCCAAGTGTCCAATCAAAACAGCTCAGCTCACCCCCTTTAAAAATGACTGTCCAATCAAAACAGCTCAGCTCATCCCCTTTAAAAATGAGAAGTGTCCAATCAAATCAGCTCCTCTCATCCCCTTTAAAAACGAGAAGTGTCCAATCACAGCAGCTCCTCTCATCCCCTGCGTGTCCACGTCTATCACGTTTATTCCAGATGAAAACAGGGTTTCGGGTGAAATACGGTGTGAAAATATTTGCAGAATAAAACACGGCGCTCAGCACGTGTGTTATGGTCCTTCGTGCACGTTCCCACAGGTGTTTCTGTCTTCAGACTGAACGTTTTGTGCGTTCACGTGTTTTTATTCATGTATCTAATTTAATATAAATATCCTCACGTGACGTGGAGTCGTCTTCGGTGTTGGAGTAGATCATAAAAGCCGCGGACGTCCGTGTACGTTTTTAATCTCTGTGTCGTAGTGGTGTGTCTCGTCCTGCCGCGTCTCTCGTCCACACCTCGGCCCGGTCCCCGTCTACGTCATTCAGACCATCGCCGTGACGCCGAAATCAACGTAGCTGTATATCGTACCCGTCTCTTTGCGCTGTACCTGTACACTCTGTATGTGTGAGTCTCACTGTTAATATTTAATTCCAGCAGAAAAAAGAACCGCCTTACAATAGTCAAGATATTTATTTAGCTAAACTTATTGCTGAACATATCGATGTATATTTATCTCTACAATATGTGTGTGTGTGTGTGTGTGTGTGTGTATATATATACTGTATATTACTTACACCGAGTACGAATGATAAGAACTGAACAAATATGCGATGCTGGAGATTTCAGAGAAAGAAGTACACAATCAATAAATAAATAAATAAAGAGGTGCTGAAATGAAAATGTCTTCTGCAATGCTTGCTTTATGACGATGAGAACTGTTGCTAGGCAACCGGCACACACCGATGCCGAGCAAAGCTAGGTAAAGACCAAGGCCGACAGTTTAGTTAGTTATCACGTACGCTTTTTCCCCTGCATTTCACTCCGAACTTTCTCACACTTCTGACACAACTTTGTCGTCACAGTGGCACTAAATCAGGAGAAAAGAAATCGGGAGAAAAGGCGTCGTGTCCCATGATGCAGTTTGGATTTCCGTGTGAGTCAGGGACATGAGGTAACGCTTTTATTTATAAACAGAGACCTCGTTAATCCCAAACGTCCCTGATGTGGACATTAGGACATCATTCTGAGAAACTGATTTCCTGAAATATCCCTACTGGAAAAAAAAACAAAAAAACAATAGAAACCCGAATGGTTTTAATGGTTATAATGGGGATTGTATTGGTTTTAATGGAAACTGTAATGGTCCCTGTGGGTCTCTACTGGTAATATGTTGCCTGCTGTTTGTGGCATGTTATGTCTAGTGGATACCGTTAAAGACCAGTAATGGTTTTAATGGTTAGGTTCGTAATGGTATTTGTAGTGGTGGAAACCATTAGAATTTCTCTGACAGTATCCATTTTTATCTCTGCACAAGAAGCGAATGTTCTCGTACCTGGGCCATATTGTTTCTGAGGGGAAAATGTTCTTCTGAGCGGCGTGTGATGCGCGAGCGTGATGCGACGCAGATCCGGAATGCCATAACCTGATCAGTGATGATGATGATGATGATGATGATTCAGCGCTTGTTTGTGTGCGAATGTTCTCTGTGACCTGCTCATTACTCACGTAATCACTCTGTACAGGAGCGGAGCAGCAGCTTTAACTCCACCGGGAACGACTCGGGGTCGGGGTCAACCTGTGACTGCGGAGTGTGTGTGTGTGTGTGTGTGTGTGTGTGTGTGTACAGTTGGCAACCGTGCACCATGTTGGTTTGGAATTCGGTACTTGAGAGATGATTGAGTGTTCCCAGGTGAGGATCTGGCAACCTTCTTAAGACTGTCTGAAGTTTTTCCTCACACACACACACACACACGGAGAGAGAAATTCTTCTCTATATTATAAAAGTAATATAACCAGTACCATTCTCAGCCTGGTCACACATCGTATAAGAAATCTTCAGTGGAGCGTTGAGAAGGCATTAGAAGGTGTGATGTGCTTCGTCGCTCATCTACAATCCACCAATAGGAGGATCGCCAAATTCACGGCACAGCTACACGTACGTCAGTGACGATGTTGACGACGCCGACGACGGTGATGACGATAATGATGACGACGATGACGACGACAATTACGACGATGATGATGATGATGATGATGATGATGACGACGACGATGATGACGATGATGATGATGACGATGACGATGATGATGATGATGACGATGATGACGACGATGATGATGGCGACGACGATGATGACGACAATGATGATGATGATGACATGATGATGATGATGATGACGATGATGATGATGATGATGACGATGATGACGATGATGACGACGACGATGATGATGACGACGATGATGATGATGATGATGATAATGACGACAATGACGACGACGACAACGATGACGATGATGATAATGACGACGACGATGATGACGATGATGATGACGATGAGATTGATGACGACGACGATGATGACGATGATGACGATGAGATTGATGACGACGACGATGATGACGATGATGATGATGATGATGACGACGACGATGATGATGATGATGATGACGATGATGATGATGATGATGATGACAATGACGACGACGACAACGATGACGATGATGATGATGATGATGACGATGAGATTGATGACGACGACGATGATGACGATGATGATGATGATGATGACGATGAGGTTGATGACGACGTAAACAGAATGTAGTCATTGAACACAGTGATCTGAAGGGAACTTGTATATGGACTCTGTGTGTACAGCACCCTCCATTAATATTGGCACCCTTGGTAAATATGAGCAAATTCGGCTGTGAAAAATTGTCTTTATTGTTTAACCCTTTGTTGAAAAAATTCACAATAACACTCTGCACTCATGGATATCAAACAATTACAAACAAAACACAGGTTTATAAAAAAAAATTCTGTGTTATATACAGTATAGGTGTGCAACAAGTATTGGCACCCTTTTAGTCAATACTTTGTGCTGTCTCGCTTAACAGCTCTGAGTCTTCTCCTATAATGCCTGATGAGGTTGGAGAAGAGATGGCGAGGGATCTGAGACTGTTCCTCTCCAGCTCCTTCACATTTCGAGGTCCACGCTGGTGGACTCTCCTGTTCAGTTCACCCCACAGGTTTGGGGTTCAGGTCAGGGGACTGGGATGGTCAGGGCAGGACCTTGATTTTGTAGTCAGTAAACCCTTTTTGTGTTGATTTTGATGTCTTGGATCATTGTCCTGCACATAATGACATTGGTCACTTTTTTTTTGGAAGTTATAGAACTTAAAGAACCCATGAAAACACTTTTCTAGAGAGGTTAATATCTAGAACCTGTCAGGAGTTTAACATTTAGTTCTTGGTACATTTTAGGAAAAGAAATGGGTTATTTAAGAACTCATGGGATAATTAAGGGTCCATTAGATTCCTAAGAGTGTTCTACTTGTTGTAGGGTTCTATATAAAATCTTTCAGGGTTCTCTCAGGTTGAAGAGAAACCCTTAATGCATCTAAGTTTTCCATCAGCGCCCACTCAAAAAAAAGGGTTCTTCAAGAGTTCACTTTAGAAGGTTCTTAGACGCTTAAACATGTTCTACTTGGAAACCATTTTGAGTAGGAAATACCTTATTGTATGGTTCTACAGAGACCCTTTAAAGGTTCTTTCAGAGCAACAAAAAGAACTTTCTCGAATGGGGAATATTCTTTAAGAGACTGAAGAACTCTTGAGGCTCCTAAATTTTCTACAAACTTTCGAATAAAGCGTCATTCAGAGGTTCTTTAAGGGGACTTAACCTCCTAAAAGTTTTCTACATGGAAAGGTTTGATAGGGAAATATGTTGTATTAGGACCTATGTTCTAGGACATCCAAAGAACCCTTAAGTGTACAATTGAAAAGGGAAAAAAAAAAAAAGTGTGTGTGGGGTGTGTGGGCTAATTCAAGAGTTCTTAAATTCCTAAAAAGGTTCTACTTGGAACCCTTTCTGATAGAAAAAAAAACATTGTCTTATTCTGTAAAGCCCAGAGGACAACCAAAGAACCGATACGGGTTCTAACTTTGATATAACGAGTACATTAATCACAGCAGTTCTTCTTTCCTGTTTTTTTTTTTTTCTTCACTGAATCCATCCGAGGAGCTGCTCGAGTCCGAATACAGAACGTTCCGAGCGCTAATTGGCGAGGCCCGTGTGCCGGAGAGAACAAACCCTTCAAAGGTCAGCGTGTGGATCGAGGTTAAGCTTCCTCTCGTGTGTTGAAGCTTGGGGAATAAATTGGGAAAATGAATTCCCTCCGTTCGGTGAGAGCCGCTCTTCAGGGTCAGCGGCTGATGGCGTGAGTGATGGAGGGAAAGTGTGAGACTAACGAGTGATCACTGAAGCAAAAACCTGGAGAACCTCGTGGAAAACTGAAGACTCCAGATTCACACACGGGAACACAAATCAGCACAGGAGAACCGGTTTCCATCGAAAAGGGAAATAAACACAGATACGCATACGGCCTTAGAAAAAGGGTCCTCCTTTAAAGGTTCTGTTTAGAACTAAACAACAAGTCAGATGAGGTTTAAGTAGAACCTGTGTTTATACTAGTGCGCTTGCAGCGCCGAGCTGCGATTCGATTTCACCGGCATTTTGAACTGAAATTTTCTCCGTTCTACGCGATGAACGATTCCTCGGCCAGATCCTATGGCGCAACATTTTATTAACGTGTGGTGCGACGTTTCATCGGTTCTAGTTCCTACTTGCAAGTCGTTCCCGCAGAAATGGAAGAAAATCGTCATACACGAGCTCTCGTGAAACGTGTGTAAAGATGTTATGAAGGAAAATAAATCTCGGAAGGAAGAAGACGAGATCGTCAGTGTCCCTGGTGAGCGTAGGTCGCTAGTACAGTTAGCTCGCTTTGCTAAAACGCTCGCTTTGTAACGCTGACACGAAGCCGAGCACGTCGCGTGACATAACTGATTTTCACCGACTAGTTAGCTTTAGAAGCGATACACAGCTACTACCATTTGTCATTGGAATATAAATCAAAGCTGGCCACGCCCACACGAGACTCTACAATCGACATGATTGGCTTGTCACTCGCTCGAGTGAAGCATGAAATCGATGCTTTGTGACGTGACCGAATATTTGATGCTAGATTGCGCATGTGCTGGTTTGTTTAACAGACACTTAGCTAGCTAACAATCTGAGACTGTGGATCTAGAAACGTCTGTCTGGGTGTTTTAACGTATTTAAACGTTCCTACAACGTTGCTGCAACGTTACCCTTTCTGTACCTTCTTAAATAATGCCACGAGCTAATAACGTTACGGAGCACGTATTTGATTATAATGTATTTAATGTAGTATTGAATTTTTTTGGCGTGTTGGAAATGTTATATGCAAATGAGGCTTTGTCTAGTTAAATATGCGTCCATTTGCATACTTGATAAAACTAAAACTCTTCTCTTTTACATTGTTAGTATCAGAATTCGAGCTGTAACCCTGAAGAGAAAGACTTTTACAGACAATGTTGTTGGAAAATCATTTCTTTATTATTATTATTATTATTATTATTATTATTATTATTTCATCAAGAAAACACCATGCGCTGTTTATACAATAAATGTTTTTTGGCATTGTCCAGCAGGAAATCGAACATAAATCCAACCATAATAAACATTTTGGGAAACATTCCTCTGTAACACACTTCTAATTAGGAACAGGAATGATCGTGTAACTGGTTCTGAATATAAACATTTTATTGAGGTAAACCGTGTTGAATCAGATATACGCCGTGGTTTAAGGTGTAGCGAGGGAGGGTTATAAGGTTTGGAAAAGAAACTGATCGTGTAAATAATAACGTGCATCACAGAAATGGGCTTTTTTCGGGGATATATGCCATGACGTGGTCAGGAAGTGGGCGGAGCATAATCTGAAAAAAAAAAACACTTCATTTTTGTTAAATATATTTTTTATTTCTACAGTTTAAGACGTGTCGTAGATGCAATTGAGTCAAAAACGTGAAAATGACGTCAGTGACGTGAGCAAAATTGTCTTTCCTTGAACCGAATACGCATAAGTAAATGCCCCCGCCTGTTTGAGAGACGTTTGCAGGACTGGACCCACGGTAGTGCAGGTCATTAACATAGATATCTGAGGAAAGAGACGCCGACACTGTAGACGTATTACAGAACGCTGGCTGAGGTGATGTTTGGAATAAATGATGAGTGTGTTCCAGTCGCTTCATGACTCTGTGTGTGTGTGTGTGTGTGTGTGTATTTGGCAGGCGTCTATTTAACGATGTCATCTTGTTGCGTTGTTTCATAACATTTACAATAATAGTGGTCACTCGGGACACGCCCACTTTGCTTACAATTTGATAAATATACGTTTTGAAGCAGAAGCTTAGAGAGAGACAGACAGAGATTAATGTGTGTGTGTGTGTGTGTGTGTGTGTGTGTGTGTGTGTGTGTGTGTGGGTGTCAGGAAGCGTTCGTATTCACAAACAGATCGGCGACGGAGCACACGGCTGGGCAAGGGTGGAGGCGGCTGACGAACATCTGCATGAAAAACAAACAGGCTCTGTGTGTGTGTGTGTGTGTGTGTGTGTGTGTGTGTGTGTGTGTGTGTGACTTTCCGACTGGACTCTAACCAGCTCACTGACCAGTTTAATGAGAACTCCCAGCTACAATCACACGACATCAAAAGACCAAAAAACCTGGGAAAAAAAAAAACCCCCCCCCCACAAGGGTGTGAATGTGGGTTGCATGAACTGTGTGTGTGTGTGTGTGTGTGTGTGTCTGTTATTCGCATAAAAATGTACAAATAAAATCATCATCATCATTGCAAAATGGAAAGAAGAGGCCATCCACCGTAATCGGGGAAACATGGAGTTAGTCGTAGAAGCAACAAAGAGCCCAGAGGTAACGCTGGACGTGATGCTACCACCACCATGCTTCATATTATCCAGTTACTCGTAGAACTAATTTAGGAGTTTCACCATGGAGGGGGTGAATACTTATGCAATCGTATGTGAATTTGTATTCTTTTTATCTGCAAATAACTTTCACAAAATATATTGATTCAGCATTATGGGGTGTTTTGTAAAATCCTGATTAAAGTCATTTCAGGTCCAGATTACACATACTCTGTGTGTGTGTGTGTGTGTGTGTGTGTGTGTGTGTGTGTGTGTGTGTGTGTGTGCAAGACGAGGTCGAGAGCAAGAGTCGCTAGTTTAAATGAAGCCCAGATGGACGTTGCTCTCAGCAGGAGTCTTGTGCGTGTGCGAGTGTGTGTGTGTGTGTGTGTGTGTGTGTGTGTGTGCGCGTGTGTGTGCGCGTGTGTGTGAGTGCCGCGTCTCAGTAATGAGCTCCGTGCAGGACGTTAGTGCTCCAGCATGGGGATTTTACACACAAAAGGAAAAGCTTTGTCACAGCTGTTGTCATTCCAGGACCTGAGCGCTGAAAAAAGAGAAACACACACACACACACACACACACACACACACCATCATCGTACACTGCACACCATCAGCACACACACGTCAGTTTGCTGATGACGGAAGGTTGAGCGTGAGACTCACCACTGTTCTGTCTGTACCAGATCTCCACACAGTCCTCCTCCTCAGAGATCCGGTGGATTCCGTCGTCCGGCTGGTTTCCGTCCCAGTAGCTGTACTCGTACGGTGATCCGTCCGTCCACTCCATGGTTCCCTCCTGCACACACGGCCACACCGGCATATAACGGGCAGCGGGCTTTCTGCATTCTGAACCTTTCTCGGCTTTCCTTCAAACGTTTGGATCAGAGTAACGCGGCGAAAACATCACATCACTATAATAATCATACACACACAGCGGGAGAAACAAGTATTGGACGCGTCAACATTGGTGTCAGTGAATATATCTCCAATGAGGTTATCCGTGTGAAATTCTCACCAGACGTCAGTATTAACTCAACAAATCTGTAAATATAAAGAATTCACAACATTAAAGTCCATAAATAAAGTTATGTGTAATAAAGAGGAATGACACGGGAAAAAAGTACTGAACACACTAACTGAAATGTATTTAATACTCAGTGGAGAAGCCTTTGTTCGTGATGACGCTTCGAAGCGCTTTACACTGTGTCTCATTCACACACACCAGTGGTAGCAGAGCTGCTATACAAGGTGCTAGCTTGCCATCAGGAGCAACTTGGGGTTCAGTGTCTTGCCCAAGGACACTTCGGCATGTGGATTCACCCGGGCCGGGAATCGAACCACCAACCCTACGATTAGTGGACAACCCGCTCTACCACCTGATCCACAGACGCCACGTCCAGTAAGAAGAAATTAACGGGCCGCAGTATTCAGGTGTGATTTTGGTCCATTCTTCTAAACATATTCTCTTTAAATCTTGTTCAGTTGGATTAGAGTCAGGTGATTGACTGATTGACTGAAATTGAGTTTCCTTTTCTGTAGGCTTTGGATCGTTGTCCTGCTGGAAGCTCCACCTACATCTCATCTTCATCATCCAGGTGGATGGCAGCAGATTTTTCTCCAGAATCTCCCGTTAAAGGGCTCCATTCATCGTTCCTTCAGTCATATGAAGTCTTCCAGTACCATGTGATGAAAAACAGCCCCTCACCATGATGCTTCACCTCCAAACTAGTGTTTTTAGGGTGATGTGCAGTGCCAGTTCTTCTCCAAACATGGCGTGTAGTATAACAGACAAAATGTTCAGTTTTGCTCTCGTCTGACCAGACTACACTCTCCCAGTATTTCATAGGCTTGTCCAAATGAGTTGTAGCAAACTTTAAACGAGCGTCGACATGCCTTTTCTTTAGTAATGGAGTCTTGCATGATGAGCGTGAGCAGTGGAGTGCATTGTCTATTGTTTTCTCTGTGATGATGGCACCTGCTGCCTCCAAGTGTTTCTGGAGCTCTTTCTGAGTGGTCCTTGGCTCTTGGGGTACTCTTCTGATTATTCTTCTGACTCCCTGGTCAGAAATCTTGTGAGGAGCCCCGTGTGAAGACTGAGCTCGTGTAAAGACCTGCGAGTCTTCCTACTCGAGTCCACTGAGCAGAACACAAAAAGGACACCATTCACTCTGTTAAGTAGCCCGAGCCCCAGTGGATGAGGGGGTGATATAGGATTTCTTCTCTCCAAAACATGGAAATTTACATCTCTCTGTCCCCCTTGCTCCAATGCTTCCTTTGGGGTTCCTCAGGGGTCAGTTCTGGGTCCACTGCTCTTTTCTATTTACACTACATCTCTGGGGCAGGAGATGGAGTCTCATGGCTTCTCATATCACTACTATGCTGATGACATGCAACTCTATTTGTCCTTCCAGCCTGAAGATCCATCCATCTCTGCACAAATCTCTGCTTGCCTGTCGTACAGCTTGGTCTGGATGAGGGAACACCACTTTAAGCTCAAGCTGGCAAATCTGAGCTTCTCGTCATCCCAGCCTGTCCTTCAATCAACCACAACCTCACTGTACTACTCAGTTCAAGCACACTCAAGCCATCCTGGATTGCCAGGAACCTTGGGGTGATTCTCGATGACAGCTTCACCTTTACAGGCCACATCTCATCAACTGCACGGTCCTGTAGGTTCATCCTGTACAACAACAAGAAAATCCGACCCTACCTCACCGAACAGGCTACACAGATACTAGTCCAGGCTCTTGTTATCTCAAAACTGGACTACTGCATCTCACTACTTTCGAGCCTCCCAGCAACTCCATCAAACAGCTTCAGATGACTCAGAACGCAGCAGCATGCCTCATCTTCAACCAGCCCAAGACAACCCATGTCACACCCCTCTTCATATCCCTCCACTGGCTTCCTGTATCCGCACACATCAAGTTCAAGGCCTTGATTCAAGGGTTGCCAGGTCTCATAGTAATAAACATCCCTACTGTAAAGAGGAATCTAACCACTAAAAGATCTGAAACTAGCCCAAAAATCTCTTGGAGCTGGTAAAGGGCCATGATTCTTTCTGTGCCTGAGTCACTGTGGTGTGCGCGCATTTCTAACGTTGCAGTATCTACATTCCACTGTTTTATCACTGCATGGTAAGGACATTATTCTCTCTGTAATCCCCTTTTCTAGTTTACACTCTCGTGACCTGATGTTACACTGGTTTACTGTAGCCTATGTTTAATTAGATTTATTTCCTATTATTTGCTTTTGTATTTGCAAGATCTCGGCGGCTGTGGATTATTACTAATTTTTCAGCTAATGCAAAAATACACCACATGCGGTCTTGCTTTTTCCACTTGCAAACTTGTTCCAAAACGAACCCTAACTAATGACAGATTAAAAACATGACCCTGGGAACCCTGAAGCGCTCAAAACGTGCTCCAAGCCGGCGCCGAGGTTTCACCTGTCTCCGGTCGTGCAGGCCGATCCAGATATCCGTCGGTATTCCCGGCACGCGACTGTTCACCAGATCGTACACGAATACGTTCTCCTCCCAGCTGAACGCAAACACACGCACACACACACACACACACACACACACGTCAGTTCTATAACGTGTGCAATGAAACGTTAGCCGTGCTCTTGATGATCCGCGTGTTCCGGTGTTACCTGTGTACGGAGGCGAGTTTTCCTGACCGGTGACCGTTGGAGAACTCTGCGCAGTACAGGTCGGCCTCGGCCCACGTGCGGTTCAGGGGAAAGAAACGGTAGCAGTAGCCGTCGAACTCGGTCCAAAAGAGCGGACAGACGGCAGGCTGACTTGAGTCAGGAAGTTGCAGGGGCAGAGCTGGAGAACAGGGCAGAGTTACAGATAAAACTGTGTTCATCTGTTTACGTTTAAATCCGGTGGAAATGCGTTCTAACAAGCTTCTCCAACTCCTGTTCTGTCCCTCATCTAACACGGTGTCTGGTGTTGAAGAAGAAGAACACACTGAGCCACAGATGGGCAATAATATTATATCACATCATCTCGTATCATATTACAACCATTCATTTACACTGAAGAAATGTGATGCAATTCGGAGTATCACGCAACTCGCTGTAGGGCTCTAAACAGGAAAAGATTATGCTCATGGAAGCATTTAGCCCTTAAAACAATTCGTTATCAATGCTAAATCTATTTAAGATTTAGCATTGACCCATTTAAGCCTTCAAACAATGTGTTAACCAACTGTCTCGGGTTTATTTGCTGCAGTTTGCTCTTAAATGAGCAAATCCACAATATACGGTTAACTAGCATCCATGCTAATGACATTAAGGACATTCTACTGATTTACGTTCAATCTATAAATTGGGTAACAGAGTTGTCCTTTCTTTTTCTCCCGATCTTGAAGAAATTGGGATAATTGGGATACCTGTGGAGGTAGGTCAGGGGTTAAGACATTGGACTTCTGATCAGAAGGTCAAATCCCAGCAGCACTTAACCCTCAGCTGGCCAAACGCCGTAAATGTACACTGATGAGTGGATGAACTAAAGCGGACGACTCGTGGAGAAGGATGCTTTAAATGCCAGATGTTCAGCGTACTCACACTTTTATGCACAAAAACAAAACAAAAACGCTGATTTCTCCAGCACTGTAATGATCACGTTTTGAAGGTCAGGTGTAGTTATAGCCAGGTGGGGACGCGTAAAAATGATTTCGACATGAAATTAAACGTGAATGTATTAACGTTTTATCTGAAACGTGCACAATGACGGAAACTCGTGTACCCGTGTTTAAAAAAAGTCTTTCATTTTACAGAGGGATTCGCGAATGGACACGAAATGACGAGCGAGTCGTTCAGACAGACGTCTCCGAGAGCAGCCCACAGACTGTCAGGTGTAAAGTGCATTATAAAGGATGTTTACTCGCGTTTGAGAAGCTGACAATCATCCGCTAAACTTAATCCACGTGTGCGTAACGTGTCCTGAATTTCACAACAAACGGAGTCGGGTTAACGTTATAAAAGCACAGACGAGACGGTTTATACTCCGTTTATACTTCATTCTTTTATGTATATGGAATTATAGCAGGTCTGAGTTTACAGCAACTCTGATGGAGTCTACTATATTCACACGTATAGTCTCAGTACTTCTAATCAATCTTGGATGATTTGACAAACAGTCAAATCTTTGAGGATTTTATGGTCATGTTCTAGTTCTACTAAAGACTCAAGTAAACTCTCTTATTAGACGTTATATTATTCCAGAAAGTAATGAAAGCAACCTGGAAGTTTTCTGTCGGCTGGGTTTTTTTTTAATGCTGGTACATTAAGATAAACGTGTACGACTCGGAGGTGGGTTCGTCTGCGTTAGTCTGTGAGTGAAGCTCAAACTTTTCATGTTCTTCCCCCTGAAGTAGGTCACAGGGTAAACTCTGCTATAAAGCAGCGAGGTTATCCAGGAAGAAACTCGCAGCATGCAGAAGATAAGTGAATTTCTGAAAAGGTTAACGGAGAGGGAGAGAGCGTAGGAAGAGTGAAGTAAGGAAACGTCGTGGACTCGGACTCACCCTGAGTGATCTTCATGCTGGTGGAAGGAAGAGCCCAAAGCGGCACGCTGCTGAGCCACAGGGCCAAGCACAATCCACACCAGAGCATTTTCACACACTGCAATGTGTGTGTGTGTGTGTGTGTGTGTGCAAAACACGGCTGTGTGGAGACTGGGATCGATCAGAGAGTGGGCGAGACTCCTAAACCCTCTGCCAGACTCTTCCTACTCGGAATGAGAGAGAGAGAGAGAGAGAGAGAGAGAGAGAGAGAGAGAGAGAGAGAGAGAGAGAGAGAGAGAGAGAGAGAGAGAGAGAGGAGAGAGAGAGAGAGAGAGAGAGAGAGAGAGAGAGAGAGAGAGAGAGAGAGAGAGAGAGAGAGAGAGAGAGAGAGAGAGAGAGGCAGACAGACAGAGAGACACAGAGAGAGAAAGAAAAAGATGAACATTTTAATCTATATTACCAAAATGTAGAGTTAAATCATGTTTACATGTTTATGTGCGTCCAATGCCACATATTTACGAGCTCCTGGATAGGCCGGGTATAGCTAGCTTTCATTCAGCACAATATTTGACCACATTAAGGCCGATTCGCTCGAATTAAAGTGCAAATTCGCACCGATTTGCAAATCAGAGGCTTCTCAGAGCACTGCTCAGGTCTCAACATTTCAAGGACCAGGATCTGTGCAGATGACTTAATCATTTATAGTAATAACTCTATGGTATACGAAGTCCTTGAGATATTCCCGCCACACTCACACACACACACACACACACACAGGGTTCCCGGTGGATAGACTCCAGATCCACCGTGACCCTGACCAGGATAAAGCACTTTAACGCGACCGCGTCCATCTGAAATGCTTCGTACTACAACAAACACTCTCCAAAATCATCTCAATCTAACAGAGTCTAAGGAAAGATGGTGATGAGTCGTTCTTCCTCCAGCCCTCCATCCCACACGCCATTGTGCTGCTGTCAGCTTTATCTGGAGCCCTGCAGAGTCGCGACGCTATTAAAGGCCATGGATCTGTCCTTATCTCTCTAAGGAGCCACGGCTGACACAGTGAGAGACAGGACACACAGATATGAGTCATTCTGCAGCCACTTAGCGCCGGATTCTATTCTCAGACAGGCCTGCCGCTGCTGCTCTCTAAAATAAACCGCACAATAATTACATTCCAGGAGGCCACATCGCCGGAGAGTGGCCAAGAGGATGCCAAGAGGAAGTAGGTGACCATCTGACCATCAGGAGACCCAGGAACGCTCTCCACAAACTGTCACTGTTTTTCTTATGATGTATGACTGGTACAAATCAGTACATTCAAGCAAGATTCCAAATATAGAGGCTAAATTATGTCTCGGTTTTTATTCGACTCGTCGCACATGCGAAATAAAAACCAGTTCACAGTCTCCGTTTAAAATGTTTTTAGTGATTAGGTGCAAACATGTGGCAAATATCTAATCCCAAACCTTCAACTTTCTCATGATCAAAGCCTTTATTACCTGGCCTTCGGTTGTGTTCATTACTTTCAGGCTGCAGGCAAGGCATTCATGTTATACGCAGTTGCGTAGGGCCTCCAGACCTCCAGGGGGCGCCATGATTTTTAAAATAGATATGCAAAAAAAACAAAACAAAACAAAGCACACTGGTATCGTTTGGAGAAAAGGTTTATGTATCAGGCAGTCGCAGGGCGCCCCCTCGTGGTGTGACAAGAATAGACACTACAATTAACGTTATATAGAGAATTTATGAATACCTAAATGAGGGAAGTAACAAGAGAAGATTAAGAAGAAGCTGTCTGGGGTGGAAAAGTGAAAAAAGAAAAAAGAAATGAGGACAAATGGGCTAGTGAGGACTAAAGTTAGCTAGTATCTAAAGTTAGCTAGTATCTAAAGTTTGTATCTAAAGTTAGCTAATATCTAAAGTTAATATCTAAAGTTAGCTAGTATCTAGTTAGCTAGTATCTAGTTAGCTAGTATCTAAAGTTAGTATCTAAAGTTAGCTAATATCTAAAGTTAGTATCTAAAGTTAGCTAGTATCTAGTTAGCTAGTATCTAAAGCTAGCTAATATCTAAATCTAGTATCTAAAGTTAGTTAGTATCTAGTTAGCTAGTATCTAAAGTTAGCTAGTATCTAGTTAGCTAGTATCTAAAGTTAGCTAGTATCTAAAGTTAGTATCTAAAGTTAGCTAATATCTAAGGTTAGTACCTAAAGTTAGCTAGTATCTAAAGTTTGTATCTAAAGTTAGCTGATATCTAAAGTTAGTATCTAAAGTTAGCTAGTATCTAGTTAACTAGTATCTAGTTAGCTAGTTTGTAGTTAGCTAGTTTCTAGTTACCTAGTATCTAAAGTTAGTATCTAAAGTTAGCTACTATCTAAAGTTAGCTAATATCTAGTTAGCTAGTATCTAAAGTTAACGGCTGTTTTACGGCCGATAAAAGTGATCATGCAGATGTTCCACAACATTAAATGTAACTATAAATGGATAAAAAGTCGTCGTTATTTAATTCGAATTAGATGACGCTAGTTGCTAACAGTAACTCTGCTCCGTCACGCCACGCTGTCATGCTGTTACTATAACAGCACCACACAGTGTTTGTTCCCTAAATCAAAGCATAAAGATCACAAACCGAGTCTAATCTATAAATTCAGACGGCAGAGTCGGATTATGAAGACACGCTCGTGACCTTCCTTCCGGTGAGGTTTGGTTGCTGCAGGTGCAGTAAAACCCAACGTTCAGTCTTCCAACAGGAAGCTAGTTCCTCTCCCTCATCTTCACCGCTCTTCATAACGCACACTGTTTATGGTGTAGTGCTGTTGCCTAGCGACACGATGTGGAAGTCAGACAAAGAGAATCATAAAGGACGCAGAGGAGATCATTGTGCTGGGACGTATTCCGTTTATCCGGGAAGAGATCGGTGCGACCTCGTGGCCCGAGGAGAAGAAAATAGATAGACAGATCATTTTATTGGTCCTCAAAAAGAGGAAATTTGTTTCCACAGTGAGTGCGTACAAAAACATGACAACGTCGTACATATAGACCAACATAAACAATCACAGGCATGGAGGGGAAAATGACAGGAAGCGAGGATCAGAAGATCCTGATCCTCATGCGGACCGGGGTTTAGGGCGTGCTACCATCTGGTGGCAGCAGATACGGGATGATGAAGCAGCTCCGTGGGTGTGGTGAGCTCTGAAAGATTGACGTCGGTGCAAATATATAAATATGTGAATATGTAAATATATAAATATGTAAGTATATAAACATGTGAATATATAAATATGTGAAAATGTAAATGTATAGATATGTGAAAATTTAAATATATAGATATGTAAATATATAAATATGTAAGTATATAAATATGTGAATATGTAAATATTCAAATATGTAAATATATAAACATGTGAATATTTAAATATGTGAATATGTAAATTTATAAATATGTGAATATGTAAATATGTGAATATGTAAATATATAAACATGTGAATATATAAATATGTGAATATGTAAATTTATAGATATGTGAATATATAAATATGTGAATATGTAAATTTATAGATATGTGAATATGTAAATATGTGAATATGTAAATATATAAATATGTGAATATGTAAATATGACATGAAGCCCATTAACCACAAGGACATTTGAGCTATAACGTTACCAAGGGTGCCAATATTTTCCACAGCGAACTCGACGTATCTTTTTTAGACGAGATACCTCACAGGTAACAATGTCTTTTTAGAAAACCCCAAACTAATACATGAAACAAACCAAATCCACAAGGAACGATGATCTTTGGTCATTTCTTTAAAACTGGCTGAACATTATTCATTTTGGGATTCGATCTCATTATAATACTGGATCTAATAAACACCTTCGCACTGATATGTGTAATGTTTTTCATCTGAAAAACGTCACTCGCAGCGCTCAAGCCTTCAGCATGTAGATCACAGAGAAGAACCAGAGCAGGATGGCACACTCGGGTGTATGATCATTTGAACAGCTAGTTTAAAATTTCCTATTAGCTTTTTTTCCTTTTTTTTTTTTTAAATTTTGAAAATAAGTATTGGATTAAAATACTTTGCATTTCCTCTATTCGGTTTTGTTTCATTCTTCTTTTTCTTCTTCTTCTTCCTAAGGGATCTTGTGCAAGAACTTCTGAAACAGTATGGAACTTGAAGGCACTCATCTCCGAACGTGAAGAAGTAAAACAATTTAAAATAATAATATTAATATTAATAATAAGATGGCTCAGTGGTCAGCACGTTCACCTCACACCTCCAGGGTCGGGGGTTCGAGTCCCACCGTGAGCCTGTGTGTGCGGAGTTTACATGTTCCCCCCTTGTGCTGCGGGGGTTTCCTCCGGGTACTCCGGTTTCCTCCACCAGTCCAAACACATGCATGGTAGGCTGAATGGCGTGTCTAAAGTGTCCGTAGTGTATGAATGGGTGTGTGAGTGTGTGTGTGATTGTGTCCTGTGATGGACTGGCACCCTGTCCAGGGTGTAACCCCGCTTTGTCCATGGGATAGGCTCCAGGTTCCCCGTGACCCTGAAGAAGGAGTGGAACCTGAAAGATGGATGGATGGATATTAATAATAATAAATGAATGTTGTTTATACCCAGAACATCTAACATAAACATCTAATGAAGTTGTATTTAAACATTTCCCTATCTTTTTGTTACTAACACACATTTTCATGTTTTCTCTTAAATTTATAGTTTATAACATTTTAAATACATTTTAAAAATATAAAAGGATTTATTTCAAAAAATTAATAAACTAGAAAATATAAATACACTGCTTCTTCTTATCATTATTACAAGCTTTTCAACTTTCCTTACTGTTACATTTATTATTATTATTATTATTATTATTATTATTATTATTATTATTATTATTCTGCTGAAAAAGCCCCCAGTAGAAACCATGACAGAAATTCTAATGGTTCTACTACAAATACCATTACAGACCATCAGCTAACCATGAAAACCATTACCAGTGCTATTACTGGTCCTTAATGGTCTCCACTAGACATAAAATGCCATCAATAGAAGGCAACAAAATACCAGTAGAGACCCACAGGGACCATTAGAGTTGACATTTAAAACCAATACAATTCCTATCATAACCATTAAAGCCATTACAAATTGAGGGTGAGGGTTTCTATCAACAGGGTATTGTTGTTGTTGTTGTTGTTAAAGTGGAAATAGAAAGAAAAGTCGAAAAATAAGTAGTAGTGGTAGTGTAAGACTGTAAGATAATAAAACGGTCAGTTAATTATTAAGTAAAAGAACAAGGTTTTGTTCGTGTAACACACAAAAACAACAACATGTAAGAGTCAGGTAAATTCCTGGGGAAATCCCCGGATGTAACTCTTGCATACCTGGCATTAGTAAGTGTGCACAAGTCCACAACCCAGTCAGTAAAGCAGGTAAAGAGGCAACTCCGATCGAGACTTTTATTATCACGGATTATCGATGAAAATGAACGATAAATATCGAGCAACCGAGTTGTGTGACAATCCCACATATCAGTGTTGAGCTGAGGCGGAGAGGTGCACGGACACGTCCTGACCGCTAGGTGTCACTGCTGCGGCGCGGTGAAGCGCACACTCCTGACCGCAGAAATAGAGGGGAGGGTCAGGCCGCATTGCTCGCACTTTTCAAACACGGCGCTGGTTCCTCAGCGTGTTTCATTCGCGTTTTAACAGCTTCCGACTCGGTATAGGTTAAACACTCGAAGTCCGGGCAGACTCCGTGGACGTTTCCCCGTGGTGAAGCGGGTCATGCAGTCCTGGCGAAGGTAATGAGCCGCAAAGCCCTCGGGTCTCGGCTTAGCAGCGCCCATAAACTGCACCGGAACTGGAATGACTGGCAGCCCAGGTGGGTATCGCTCCGTCACGCGAGCGCTTTCTAGGCAAGCGCGGGGATTCAGCGAGGCCTACTTTTTTCTTTATTTTTTATTTATTTTTACATTTTGACTTGACGCCGTTGTCCCTGGGTCAGTTCGATCCACTGTCGCACTTTCAGTACGACTCGATTAAACCGAGATCACTGCACGCGCACTCGGCTCAAACGATTATGTTTCATAGTTCGTGAACTATAATCATCGACTGCTAGCGAGAGATCTGTAGCGATGCCTTTTCACCTCCCTTCCTCCCCCGCCAAACAAGACTTGCTAGTATCGAGCAAATCACCTCGCCAGACATGAACGATATCGGTAACGCACTAATGTTGTGATTTAGACTTGTAATTCAACATCAGACGAACCGTTTCCGCGGCTGTCAGTAAACCTGATCTGTGGGCGGCGTCCCAAACGGATGCGCTGTTCCCTACGCAAGTGAACTACACGGGGGACAACGTGGGGCGCTCGTGCACTCGATCAAGTGCACTAGGCGTTTAAAAGTCGACGCGTCTGGGACGGAGCCGCTGCCTGCGGGTTTTTTTTTTTCTTAATGAGAAACGGCTATATTGAGTAAAAGTTCAGTGACCTTAATATGTAGAGTTAAGAGTTACATTTGATCCGCCGGTATATGAAATGTTATTAATTAATCGGGTTGCTAATGTGGGAATTAGTGAAGCAATATAATTGGAAGTTCCCCCCTTAAATAAAAAAAAAAATAAACACACTTAACCGTCAGCACGCAGTCTCCGCTTTAATAAGCTCAAATGTACTTATATCTTCTATATTTCCGAAATATTTACACCGTGGATAATGGTTTAAACATTTAAAAAAAGGTTTCATGCGAAAGTAACTTCGTTAGCTGTTAGCCGGCGCGGCTAAGCGCGTCCGAAGCTAAGCTAGTGCTCGCGCGTCCGAAGCTAAGCTAGTGCTCGCGCGTCCGAAGCTAAGCTAGTGCTCGCGCGTCCGAAGCTAAGCTAGTGCTCGCGCGTCCGAAGCTAAGCTAGTGCTCGCGCGTCCGAAGCTAAGCTAGTGCTCGCGCGTCCGAAGCTAAGCTAGTGCTCGCGCGTCCGAAGCTAAGCTAGTGCTCGCGCGTCCGAAGCTAAGCTAGTGCTCGCGCGTCAGCAGGTGCCGCGGCTGAAATTAGCATGTTAGCCAGTTAGCTAAGCTAGCATTGTTTCTCGCGTGCTAGGACATTTTGTCGAATTGTTAACATTTTAATGAACGCTCTTGAAGTCCTCACAAACGCAGCTTTCGACGCTGAAGCCGTGACTCGGAATTCTTTGATTAAAAGAACTCCAGAACGACAATTATACACGATAAGCTAGTTAGTTAGCTTCAGCTATCTGTCGTGTCGACGGTGAACTCTCTGGAGAGCTGGTTATGTAGTTAACTGTGTCGCTGTCCCCGGGGGTGTAGTTGTAGTGAAAATGTATTTTATTCATTAATGGGGTTCTTATTAGCGAGCTTGCGCTGTGAAGGATCTGAACGCAGACACAGCTAGCATGCTAGTCCGGTGGGGTTTATGGCAGATATGCTATGACTAGCTGGTTTATTGTAAACAGGTGAATAAAGGAGTCTGGATGTTAATGAGACGGGTTAAGCGGTGAAGATGAACAGTGTAACTGAGTAAAAACGGGAAGGTTGCTAGTGCTGAGTGCTACTTTCATTTAGATGATTAATGTAAAGGAATGAAGGATGGAGCATGAGGATGAAGGGGTGGGGATGAGGAAGTGGGTGAGGATGTAGGTGGGGTGAAGAAGGTGGCAGGTATGAGGGTGAAGGGGTTGGGGATGAAGGTGGCAGGGGTAAGGATGAAGGTGGTGAGGATGTAGGCGGTGAGGAGGATGAAGTTGGCAGTGAGGAGGATGAAGGTAGCAGGGGTGAGGATGTAGGCGGTGAGGAGGATGAAGGTGGCAGGGGTGAGGATGAAGGTGGCAGGTATGAGGATGAAGTGGTTGAGGATGTAGGTGGGGATGAAGAAGGTGGCAGGGGCGAGGATGTAGGCGGTGAGGAGGATGAAGTTGGCAGTGAGGAGGATGAAGGTGGCAGGGGTGAGGATGAAGGTGGCAGGTATGAGGATGAAGTGGTTGAGGATGTAGGTGGGGATGAAGAAGGTGGCAGGGGCGAGGATGTAGGCGGTGAGGAGGATGAAGTTGGCAGTGAGGAGGATGAAGGTGGCAGGGGTGAGGATGAAGAAGGTGGCGGTGAGGATGAAGGTGGGGATGAGGAAGAGAGGAGGATGTGTGTAACAGAAGGTGGAGTTTATTCCTCTGTTCAGAGAGAGAGAGAGAGAGAGAGAGTGTGTGTTTCGGGGAAAGTCCCAAGTGCACATGTTTTCACTTCACAGGACGACTAACTTTTTTCTTTTAGCTTTCTTTGTCTTTATTCTTTCTTAACCTTCTTGATTTTCTTTTTTTCCCTCTGCGCTTCTCTTTCCACCCCCCAGTTGCTTGTGCCTTCTTTTTCTTGTCTTTCCTTTCTTTCTCTCGCCTAATTCTTTCTTCCTTCCAGTTACTTTTCTTTCTCTTTCTTCTGTTCTTTCAGTTATTTTATGCAGTCTTTCTTTCTTTCGTTCTTCCTTTCAGTAACTTGTTCGTTCATTCTTTTAGCTACATGTTCTTCCCTCTTTCAGTAAAATTATTCTTTTCCTTCGCACTTATTCGGCTGTTTATGTATTTTTGTTCGTCAATCTTTCTTTCTTTCTCTCCCTCAGCTCCCTGTCTTCTGTTTTTGAGCATGTCATGTATACAGCTTTACCTCCGCTTGTTACAAAGCGCTGACACTGGAGACTCCTTCCATAAATGTTAAATAAACACCATCTGCTGTTCACGTCCCTGCGAAGGAGACGTTTCTATGGAAACTGCGTGATTGGCAGCTGCGTTACTGTCCGCGCTTCTGTTCTTGAACATTTATCAACACCACCTGGGCAATCACGGTGCAGGACCGGGTTTTACTGAACCGTGCGTGGGGTGGGGGGGAGAGTGAGGCGTATGTAAACGCACTCCCTGACCTTGTCTGTGCTCTGGTGTGTGTTTCAGAAGCGACAGCACGTCAGCCAGCCAGGAAGGTGTGAAGTGCAGTGTGTCCAGAGAGCACAGTTCAGCAGCTGTTTACGATCCTGCGCCGTCCGAGCAGCCGGGAACGCGCCCGCACCATGACTGATACAACTCACCACTCGCTCAAGGTATGGTGTGTTGGTAGGGTGTGTGTTTTGTGTGGGGAAAAAACAAAAAAAAAGTCGTGTAATGGGAATGGATGTCGCTGCACTACAGATTCAGGAACTGAACCCCATATCAGAACACTGAGATAGTTTAAACGCTTATAATCTCAGGATAACTTAAACTTGAGTTTTTCTGAGCTCCATCATCGGTCTCGTCACGTAAACGCATCATTTAGTAAAAACCTACATCAGTATCTTAACCGATAAATCCGTTTATTTCTGTCTGTACACGTTTAGAATAAAAATGTAGCATTAAACAAACAGGCTAACAATTCAGTCGGTGTCTTAAATAAAGAAGCTGGTAAAATATTACAATCATTCGATAGATGTCCTCATAATGAATTAAATAAATCATTAAATCAGCTCGTACATATAATGTCTAAACCTTTTTATTGAAAGATTTATCCAGGGTTTAGTGTCTTTTTAATTCCAGCGATAAATCCTGCGAAACAGTAATGTTTGTGATATAAGTCATTAAATACGACACTGATGCATTTATGTCTTTCTCGAGGGATATGCTTTAATATGGGTCGTCTGTAAGGAGACGTTATAACGACGGCGGACTCGTAAATACATACATCAGCTTTAAATAAATAAATAACGACTGGTTTTGGCACCGACGCATCCTTAATATCTACCGAGACATCAGGGTTCCTGATAGACGCGCTCACCTCTTGCGGGAGTGTCCGTGTCCGGATGTGAGGACGTCTGCGACGCGTCTCGTCGCACGTGTTAAACTCTGAGTCAGACGTAACGACTCAAACCTGTAAGAACAGATCCTGATGGTAAACGAAACTGAAATTACCGCAGAGTTCGGAAAGCACCGGAGTCACTCGAGTGTGTACAGTACACTTTGAACATAAGTCTCTGTTGTTTTGTTTTTTTTTTTTTTTTTTTTTTTATTTAAAAAAAATAAATGTAAGGTGTGTATGACGTCGATGGAGGCCACGGTGAGAATACATTTGGTTGGAAGTCGCTGGGGCAAGAGTTGAGGATCAACGATGTGACGGCGGATTTACCCAGTTTTCAGCATGGACACCGTGCTTTAGCTACAAAGGACATGAGGAAATCACAGGGTGGGTGTGAGCACGCACACACACACACACACACACACACACACACACACCCCTACAGGACAATACAAACACACTGTACACAAGACTATAAATAAACACAAAGTTAAATACAGATTATTTAGCAAACTACACTCGCAGGAAACCTGACGGAATTCTAAAATCAGTTTTATCACACGCGCGCAATCAAAATAGTTAGAATTACAAATAGTGTGTGAGAAATTATCCAGTAGTGGACCTAATAGGATGAAGTGTGTACAGGCTACAGCTCTTCAAGTTGCAGTGCATAAAAATGACACGTTTCTCGTTTTAAGGAAATTGTTTGGTTAATCAATAATCAATAATAATAAGTAATGGTGAAAAACGTGTGTAAATACTGCACTCCTACATAAAGGTGCATTAGGTAAGATTAGTGTTTTTTGGGGTTTTTTCGAGATTAGTCAGTCCTTCCAGGATTTAGCGATCGCAGAGATGAACGTAGACTCGAGGAAACTGCGCAGTACTCGGCAGAGCTTGGAATTTTTCGAAATTCCCGTGGATTCGGGCCGAGACGCAGGATGACCCATCAAAACGCGTGTTCGTTCACCGCCGTCTTCGGTTCAGGTGAATCCAACATGAGTCCAACGAACACCCCTGAGGAACAGCGTGCAGGAGTATTTCGTGCGACTGTGATTTCACCGATTCGAAATCCTGTACAGACTAGGTTTGATTAGGGTTTGATGATTTTTTTTTTTTTTTTTTTTTTAATGGTTCCCGCCCACATTCGTGAAACTCCACCCCCAGGATCTACGGTGACTCGTAGGGAGTCTATAAAAAGACTGACAGGAAGTGCATCCAAACGGCGTCTTAAAACACTTTTGCTTGTGGTGTCATCCGTTCATCAGGTTCTTCCAGGTTATTTATGTATATTAAAGAAGACTATTTGTTCCTTTTTTTTAATTATGTTAATTAGCCTTGGTAAAGGAGTTCATTCATCTTAATTAAAGCTGAGATTTAATGTCATAGACAGTGTTGTGGGTTTAAATAAAAAAAAAAACTGCACTACAGATAATCTGATACATTAGTTCTAGAAGTTTTAACGTTAAGTGTGGCGCGCCGACGGAACACTGCGAGTGTCTCATTTTTCTCTCCTTTTCCCCTGTCTCTCGCCCTGTCTCTCGCCCTGTCTCTCGCCCTGTCTCTCGCCCTGTCTCTCGCCCTGTCTCTCGCCCTGTCTCTCGCCCTGTCTCTCGCCCTGTCTCTCGCCCTGTCTCTCGCCCTCACAGACCGACCGCAGGCTCATTCTGATGAGTCTCGGCTCGCCAATCTCCTACGGAGGATGTCGCGGGAGGACGACCGGGACCGCAGGCTGGCTACCTTGAAACAAATGAGGGAACTTATCGTGCACTCGGAAAACAAGGTGGTAAGTTTTGGCACCCAGCACCAATCCGTCCCTGCAGGCGACATGATGGTGTTCACTGCTGAATCGTTTGTAGTGTTTGGACTGATCTTGCTTGGTTTGGTGGATGTGTTTCTGATCATTTCTGGTAATATCTGATCGTTTGTTTGTTACAGGTCCTGGTTAAACAGTTGGATACCATTTTGAGCACCCTGAATGACATTTTGAATGAAAGGTGTGAAATGTGTATATATACTTTTCTTTTTTTTTCTTTGCACGAACAAATTTTTTTGATGAATATGTAAACCCCGGAGTTAGAGAGAACATGGAAATGTCTAAATTTAGGTGTTTTGTAGCGATGTTCTACTGAGAAACTACTGCATAATGACACGCACAGCTCATTTTATTAGTTGTTTTTACTTATACTTTTTTTTTTTTTTTTAACAATTTTTACTTTCCATAAAATAACAAGACGCTGTTGCGCCTTTCCTGCTCACTAGACCAAAACAAAGCGGAGCGTGCCAAAACTTTAATCCCGCCCCGAACATGGCGTGCAGAACCTTGTTGTGAATCTCTGATTGGGCGTACAGTGCTGTTAGACCCCATGTAAGGCGCGTATGTAGTGAATAGGAAGCTGTTTATTTATTCTGTGTAAATATCGTTGATGGAACAATTGTAGTTAAATCACAGTAAAATTGTGGGGTGTTAAAGTTCGTTATAAATCGTCACCAGTCTTTAGCTTCCACGCTCCACTTGGACTATTTCAGTATGTTGCACATTTATGAATATTCAAATTGATGTAAATGCCCTCCTCAATCGGCTGCCTGTGGGTATTTTTATTATAATTTTTTTTTTAATACTACAAATCTGTTCAAAGCAAACTTCATCCGCGGGTCAGATTGTTTATTTTATTTGGATTTGTGTATCCATAACTCGATTTATATAAAATTAATTTAACGCCTATGAAAATAAGTTCGTGATTGCTTGAAACGGTCTTTACGTGTCCGGTCGGTTCGTTTAACGTGTTTGGATAAAAACGTGTGCATTTACAGCAGTAAACTCCTCCATGAGCTGCGACAGGAAGCGGCCTTCTGCCTGGGTTTGCTCTGCGCCGCCCTCAGCTACGAGGCCGAGAAGATCTTCAGGTGGATGTTTGTGAAGTTCAGCAGCTGCAGTAAGGACGAGGTGAAGCTGCTCTACCTGGTGGCCGTGTACAGGGCTCTGGAGACGGCCGGGGAGAAGAAAGCGTTCTCGCCCGTCATGCAGGTACTGTGCGGCGCCGGGACACGGCGATAACGACTATTACGCAATCAAATGAAATAAATCTTAACCTTTTATGTGGGGTTTCTATATATATTTAATTTATTTTCGAATGGAAGAAAAGAATAACGCGTGTGAAATCGCAATGCTGGTAAGAAAAGAGCTCTGAGTGAGCAGTGGGCGGGGCTTAATGCACCGTTTCTCCAAAAATACCTTCAGTGATTGATCTCATTTCAGCCTCCACGAGTACCTCAAAACATGTATTCGTCTGGATTTTAAAACAATAATAATAATAATATATAATAATAATAATAATAATAATAAAGCTCTGGTTTTGAATTAAAAATGGTTTTATTAGTATTTTAATTGTGAATTTTAAATACTGGTGGCCTGGAGATATTATTGAAGCGTATTTACAGGAACATTCGGTTGTTAAAATGGCGTCAGTGGTCAAAACATTAGTTAACCATTCCGCATGTAGATCAGTGGAGTTAGATCGGACGACAGCGCTCTGGGGAATCCGTACTGATGTTATTTTAACACGGCTAATCAGGAACCCGGCTCTCCTCTGTGTCCGGTTTGTAGCGCGTCCTTCTGCTGCGTCCCTTTTTTAAATCCTTTACTTTTCCGTGCAGTTGGTGATGAGCAGCCTCCAGTCCATTCTGGAGAACCTGGACACGCCCGAGCTTCTGTGTCAGAGCGTGAAGTGCATCCTGCTGGTGGCTCGCTGCTACCCGCACATCTTCAGCACCAACTTCAGAGTAAGCAGCGCTCGTTTACACGCCGGCCCGCCCCGAAGCTCGGGGACAGCCAGGCTAATTATTGACTATTGTTCTCCTCAGGACACGGTGGACATCCTGGTGGGGTGGCACATCGACCACACACAGAAACCGTCTCTCACGCTGCAGGTGTCGGGTAAGGAGAGGGAGAAAGAATGTGAGAGTTTATGCTTTGATTTATCAAGGTGTGTATCGTAAACCTCGTGTGTGTGTGTGTGTGTGTGGACAGGCTGGTTACAGAGTCTGGAACAGTTTTGGGTGGCTGATTTGGCCTTTTCTACGACGTTGTTGGGGCAGTTTCTGGAAGACATGGAAGCGTACGCGGAGGTAACGTGGTTCTTGTTAAGATCACGATTTTCCAAATAGATGTTTGGTACAATATTGAATTATTTTTCTAAGGCAAAAGTGGAGACACTAGCAATAGATAAGACGATGGTGAGGTTTTCTTCTCCGATCATATACGACCTCGTTAAATGTTTGTAGAGACGTTAGGAAGAAAAATAATGAAAGCTCGGAGGAGATCGCTGTGTCTGTGGTGAGCGTCGGTAGCTAGTATAGTGAGTTGCTAATCTGATCCTGCTTCATTTTTATTTTTCTGATCTGAACTGATTTTCACGCGGTTAGACAGGTGTTTAGTTATTACGTTGTTTCATTTGAAGTAAAAACAGGCCACGCCTACAAGAGTGAGAGTAAACTAGTAGAGTTTACTACAGGCGTGTTTTTCTTCCTTCCTGTTCTGACTCGTGGTGTTTTGTCAGGACCTGAGCCACGTGGTGTCGGGAGAGGCGGTAGACGAGGACGTCCCCCCGCCCGCCGTGTCCCTGCCGAAACTGGCGGCTCTGCTGCGGGTCTTCAGCACCGTGGTGCGCAGCATCGGGGAGCGTTTCAACCCCATCCGGGGTCCGCCCATCACAGAGGCGTACGTCACTGACGTGAGTATCGCACGCACGAAGTGTCCAATTTCACTTCCGATTTCACGTTTTAAAATTCCAGTTGTTCTGCACTTGACTTGCAGGTTAAGCTTTCCATCGCTATGTATTATGATTTAAAAAGGGTCTAAAGTGTGTAAGTTTATTAATAGTGGGGGGGGAATTCTACGTTTCTGAATATTTCTGGACCTTTTGAGGATAATAAGGACTTTTAGCTATTTTTTTTTAAACTCAAATTTTTATAAATAATGTGGGGTTAGTTAAGCGCTCCGGGAAGAGGTGGATCTTTAGCTGAAGATAGTGAGAGATTCTGTGGTCCGGATTGAGGTTGGAAGTTCATTCCACCACTGAGGAACAGTTGGTGTGAAGGTTCTGGAAAGGGACCTTGAGCAACGCTGAGTCGGTCGCTAATCGATCGCAGACTGCGTGAGGGAACGTAAACCTTCAGGAGAGAGTTGAGGTAGGGGGCGCTGTTCCAGACAAGGTCTTGTAGGTGAGCATCAAGGCCTTGAATTTGATGTGGAGGGAGATGCAGAGGGGTGTGGCATGGGTTACATTTCTTGGGCTGGTTGAAGACGAGGCGTGCTGCTGCATTCTGAATCATCTGAAGGGGTTTGATGGACTTGCTGGGAGGCCCGAGAGTGGTCCGTTGCAGTCGATCAGTTTTGAGAGAACACGAGCCTGGACTAGTATCTGTGTAGCCTGTTCGGTCAGGTAGGGTCGGATTTTCTTGATGTTGTACAGGATGAACCTACAGGACAAACTGTCCTCAAGAATCACCCCAAGGTTCCTGCCCATCCTGGTTGGCTTGAGTGTGGCCGAGCTGTACGGTGAGGTTGACGAGAAGCTCAGATTTTGCCAGGTTAAGCTTAAGATGGTGTTCCTTCATCCAGACCGAGATGTCCGACAGGCAAGCAGAGATGCGTGTGGAGACGGATGGATCTTCAGTCTGGAAGGACAAATAGAACTTGCGTGCCATCAACATAGCAATGATATGAGAAACCACGAGACTCCATCACCTGCCCCAGAGATGTAGTCCATCCATCTTCTATACCGCTTATCCTTTTCAGGGTCACAGGGAACCTGGAACCTATCCCAGGAAGCATCGAGCACAAGGCGGGGTACACCCAGGACAGGTGCTGGTTTTATCAGTAGCAGGGTAACCCAGGCCGGCTTAGATGAGGTTGGGTTTGTGTCAGTGGAGTGGAATGTTAAAGATCTGAGTGTAGGTAATGGGGTAATAATCTTCTCCCATAACAGACTGGCAAATACATGAAACCGCAGATTCCTCTCGAATCACTGAGCCACATATTCACAGGAAAGCAGAGCCATAACGATAGGCACAGAGTCTGGGTGCTTGGCCCCCGAAGATGATCTGTTCTCCTGTGCTCTCTCTCGTTCTCTCAGGTGTTGAACCGTGTGTTGGCGTGCGTCACCACGGCTAAGCAGGTTTTCTTCTCGGAGATCGTGCTGACGGCGGGGAACGAGTGCGTGTGTGTCCTGCTGACCAGCATGGACTCGAGCAGCCAACTAACCGGAGCGGTCATTTCCTACGGCCTGGACCAGCTGGAGAGCTGTCAATCATGTAGCGCCGAATACAGCGTGGGCGTCCTGACCCTACTCACACTGGTGACTGTTCACGCTCGGCTTACTTTCTAACAGCATGTCCGCATGACTGTGGTATTATTCATTCCTACAGCTGTGTGTGAATTCCATGTCTACGTATTTAAAAAAAGCAAAGAAAGCAGTTGTTTAAGGTCCCGTAGGAGCTTTTGTTGTTGTTTTTCTCCCTTAAATGATCCTCCACGTTACCTTTTATTTTTTTCGTAAGGGGAATAAAACACGAGCTGTAAGAAGTCACAGGTGCAGTGACTCTGCTTCATCCTGCTGCTCTGTCTTCGTCGTTGGTTATTTTTCCCCGAGCCGCACTTCCCTGAAATGTTTTTTCTCCTTTCATCTTTTACATATTTAATAATAGCAGCTGTAGCAGTTTCCGTGGTAACGTGTCTAAAAACGTTCTGACTAAAATAAGTAAAACCGAAAGGTGTGTAATTTTGTGCATCGTGTGCGCGCAGATCGTTGAGCAGATCAACACCAAGCTGCCTGCTACGTTTGTTGAAAAGCTGCTGGCTCCAGCCTCCCAGCTCCTGGAGCTGCGTTTCCACAGAGAGCGAGAGGTACAGC
>CM022753.1:43001553-43046553 GCA_012411365.1 Ameiurus melas | reverse complement strand
ATCATTTCGGTTAGTGGTAACTTTCCTCTCTTTTTCCTTTTTGAGAATAGGATCATCTGAATTTATTTGGTTAAAAGTAAAAGTCGGTCTCCTGGGGGAGGAACTATTGTCTCCTGGTTAATAAGCGCCCGTATCCTCATTCGTGTGTGTGTGTGTGTGTGGTAGGGATGATCCGTAGTCTGGCGGCTCACAGTCTGAACAGTGAACAGGAACTGAGTCAGTGGAGTGGAGGAGAGAGTGATGAAGGTCACCACACCAACCAGCTCCGCCTGGCTCTGCTGCTGCAGTTCCTCGAGAACCTCGAGAAGCTCATGTACAACGCTTACGAAGGCTGCGCCAACGCCCTCACCGCCCCGCCCAAGGTAACACGGGACACCTATGACCCCCCCCCTGTCTCACTCTCTTTCACTTTTATTGATTTAATTGATGTCCTAATTAAAAGAACCCTCTCCTCCTGTTCTCCAGGGCATCAGAACCTTTTTCCACACCAACCGCCAGACGTGTCAGGATTGGCTGACGAGGATCCGCCTGGCTCTCATGAGGGTGGGGCTCATGTCCGGCCAGCCGGCGGTCACCATCCGGCACGGCTTCGACCTGCTCACCGAGATCAAGAACAGCAGCGCGCAGGTTTGTCAAACGCTTTCAGTTCTAAACGAATGCTGGAACAGATTTCATTTCAGTCACGTCCTGGTCTCCACCGTTCCTGCAGGGCCCCGAGATGGAGGTTCCCATCACCATGCTGGTGGAGGCTCTGTGTGAGCTGCGCTGTCCGGAAGCCATCCAGGGCTTGGCGGCGTGGAGTTCGGCCCACATGGGGAAGAGCTTGGCGTGGGTGGGCTCCGTAGCCCTGCAGGCCGAGGGGAAGTGAGTTACACTTAAACGTTCGTGGTTAATGCATAGATTAAGGTTGATGTTTTCATTAGGTTGGTATGACTCCGCCCCATCCAGCCTTTAAACAAAATAATAATGTCATCGTATCAAAGCGTGCAGTACTGAAGACGACCTAATACCACTTTGAAAGACTTTATCACGTGTTCAGTTTATTAAACAGATATTTGAGTAGATAACAGTGGACGCTTGTAGTAAATCTGTGTCCCTACGCGTCCTAGGTTCGAGAAAGCGGCTCTGGAATATCAGGAGCAGCTGTGTGCGGTCACGGGAGTCGACTGCTCCATCAAAGGCTTCGACAGATCCTTACTGAAGTTCACCAACTCGGGCACAGGCAACAGCTCCAGTCCGAAACATACAGGAAACGGTGAGACGTGTAAAAATAAATAAATAAATAAACAGGTCACTTTTCCACTACGCGGAACGGCTCCACTCGCGTTACGTTTGAGTTTGCTTTAACGCGGCGGTTCAGTGTCGCCTCGACACGGGCGCCGTCTTCCACTCGCCTTCACGCAGGAATAATGTTGTATTATCGGAGTCCTGTACAAACACGCACTCGGGCCGTGTTCCGAACGCCTTCCCTGTTCACTGGACACAGACCCTCTTATGGAGGTAAAATAACGGCGTTGTAGAACCTACGTCGTGCTCTACGTGACCCGTGGTGACGGGGGACTCGGATAAACGCCTGCTCGGAAACGAGCGAGATGTCGAAATCTTAAGATGGAAGTTTTTGATGTAGTTGTATCTGTAATGAGAGAAATGATGCAGTATTTTAGATGAATGGAGCATTACTGTACGCAGAGTGTGTATTAAACACATTTATTCAGGTGCAATACAGAACCACGCGGTAAGGAGAGTTCATACTGTGTGTGTGTGTGTGTGTGTGTCTCGCTCGGAACCTCGACCGAGGTGGTACCAGGTACTATCCACGGTGGAAATCCCCCAAAAAGCGAGCAGAGTCTAGTCGAGTGGTGCCGTGCGGTGGACAAGCGCCATTAAAAATGTAAAATGAGTGAGATTTAAAACACGTGACGACATGATTTCAGACTTGACATTAATTTGATGTTTTTTTTTTCCGTTTGTATCTCTGCCTCTTTTATCTCTCTCTCTCTCTCTCTCTCTCTCTCTCTCTCTCTGTGTAGGAGATGTTAAGAAGACGGTGCTGTTGAAGTCCAACGAGTGTTCCTCTGAGGTCCTGAACTTCCTGGCCAATAAGGCGTGTGAGTGTTACGTGGCTCTGAGCGACTGGGCGTCGGTGCAGGAATGGCAGGCCAGCGTGATGGCGCTTAAAAAGAACAGCAACAGCTCGACCACCGTCAACCTCAAGACCGACTTCAACTACATCAAGTGAGCAGCACTCTAACATCCAGTGTTGTGTATGAGACTTATACAGGACCTCCTGTAGATTCTGATCTGTGTGTGTGTGTGTGTGTGTGTGTGTGTGGGGGTCAGAGCTCTGAGCAGGTTCGAGGACGGAGATTTCCCAGAATGCCGTGCGCAGTTGGAGCTGCTTCCTGGAGAAGATTACGGCCTCCTCAACTCCAACACGAAGGACAAACTAGGTACTGATAATCTGATGATTCTGATCTCAGCTTCTGGAAGCGCTCAGTTTACCTTCCCCTGAAGCTTCCAGTTGAACATGGGGGAAATGCTTCATTGTTGATTACCTGATGTGCTTCGGTATGAGGAACATACCTGAACTGTGTGTGTGTGCGCACACGTGCTTACAGATCTGAAGCGGCTCCTTCCCGCCGTACTCAGTCCTGATCCCTCGGAGCTGCAGAAGGCCATCGAGGTTCAGCTGCTGCGGAGCGCTGTAGGAGCCATCACATCAGCCGGTCACGAGCAGGACCAGAAGGTTCTTCCTTCATCAGAGTGAGTTCCGTTAACTTCTCAAATTTACTCCCTGTAGTATCGGTTCAATCTAGTACGATTTTAGTAACCGTTAACCATCTGAAGAACCCTTGTGGAACCCACCATCTCCATGTCGTTTTTCCCTTGAACCTCATCAGCACTGTGGTGAAGTACCTGAAGCAGACGGGCCGGATCGCTCTGGGACCCCTGCGTCTGTCCACGCTCACCCTGTGCGACTCGCTGCCCACACTGGGAACGCTGCAGCTCCACTGCACCAGCTCTTTGGAGACCTCGCTGTGCAGTCAGCACCCCTCTGAGGTCAGGCCGGCGCGACCGGACGGCGTGTTCGTTTTACCGCGGATCCCGTAACGCGTCGCTAACGATGTCGTTTCCGTCTTTAGGAATGTCTGATCCCGCTGTTCAGCGACGCTCTGAGCACGTGTAAGCAGCAGGACGTTCAGCCGTGGCTCCACGCGCTCCGATACAGCACGTTTCAGAGGCAGCTCTTCCTAAAGCTCAGAGGTCGTATTGTGTGTCGTTACTTTGTATTCATTTTGATCTCTCGGCACAGTAACAGTTGATAATGTCGTCGTGTTTTAATCTTTTTTTTTTTTTTTTTTTTTTTTTTTTTTAAATAAACTGTTGTAGGCGTGTCTAGTCCTGTGGACTCTCACCTGGTGGAGCTGTGTCTGACGGCGGTGAAGTTTGCTCGTAAGCAGGGGAACCTCGCTCTGGCCACGCGCCTCCTCGCTCAGTGCAACAAACCGTCCGCAGACGACGACGACGACCCGGAGCCCTCGGACCTGGTGCACAGCTTCAGGCAGCTGTCCCTAGAGGGCGCCGTGGGGGAGAAATGGGGACCTGAGCTGAAGATCGAGAGGGCTAAAGTGCTGTTCACTGCAGGTATAACAAAATGTAACGGCAACACACATGTACACAGGCATTATTTTACATTCTATATATTTCGATGTTTTAAAAAAATTTTTTTTTTAATACAAAGTTGATCCTGTGTCATATGTTAATCAAATGTGCGTTATAAGCGTCCACGGTCTTTTCTACGAACACTAGAAACCCCACCTTCTACCCCCAGGTCAGTCCGTGGCTGCTATGGAGATGCTGAGCTCGTGTGCGCTTTCCTACTCCCACTCGGGGAAGTGCGAGCGCGCCGCTTGCCGCTCCATCCTCACGCTGTGTAAGTGGCTGCTGGCCGACTGGAAGGACTTGACGCCTCAGCTCAAACAGGCGGTGAAGAGAAACAGCAGCGGACCGCCGTCGGCCCTCAGCAAGAACATCACCGCCCTGCTGGAGCTGCCCGTGGAGGAGCAGGGTATACTGCGCATCACCACCGAGACCACAGGTACCTGCTGCCTCCGTGTAATGCGCGTTTTATTTATTTGTTTTATTTATTTATTTTTTTCCGTGCTACATTCGTAAGTTGGTTTACGCTGTGTAACGTCACGGAATGTTTTCGACGTTAGATTAGACTTTATATTACGATGTGTTACGTTGTGTAGCGCGCATGTTAAATCAGATCAACGCTACGTTGTAGAGATCGACCCATAACGGGTTTTACCCTTAACCAAGTCGGGCGGTACCTGCCGAGAACCGATTTTAGTTTTTAAAATCGATACTGAGTGAAAACACGGCACTCGGAGTAAAATATTACTCTTTATTACGAAAATACTGTGCTTACTGTACCATGAAAACATAGAATATATTAATATATGTTAACTATTCATAAATATCGGAGTAATGAAGACCCAAAATGAATCAAAATAACACAACTAAATGTCAATGATGGTTTTTATTTCACCTCTAGAGGCCGCTCTCGTGCTGCGTAATGACTACTTGCTAGTTAGCTAAGCAGATTGCTCTGTTGGCTCCGCCCCTGCTGCGACATATGCATCCCGCGACCCTTCAGTGTAAAAACCGTCTAACATTTAAGTGATGCACAGATGAGTTTCCCAGGATACACACACTGAAACAATCGTGCAGATTGATGGAAGTAGCTGCGTTTCTCCACACTGTACGTCCCGTTCTTTTCTCCTTCCTCCACAGACTAGTGCAGGTAGACATCGAGAGGTCGCGTTTATTTCGGTCGAAAGCGGAACTCTGTGAAGCCTGGTGAAATGTCATGTAGCGTGCGAGCCTTGTCGTGAGCCGTGATCGCTCATCTAGTGCTGCGTTGTGTTTCTCCTCTCGTCAGTGAGCGTAGGAGTCGGGGAAGCGGACTTTGTCCTGGGCCAGCTGTACCAGCTCTCTGCTAGCCAGGCGCCTGAAGTGGCCAAATCCTGGGCTGCTTTGGCGAGCTGGGCGTACAGATGGGGCCGGAAAGTCGTCGATAATGCAAGGTGTGTGTTAAATCTCTATAAAGACTGTTTTATAATAACGTACCTCTCCTGGTCAGCGGTGTAACATCACGTCCTGCTCGTTTCTCTAGTCAAGGAGAAGGGGTTCCTCTGCTGCCGGGAGAGAAGAAGGAGATCGAGGAGCTTCTGCCATCTGGCACCAGCGACGAGGACATGGAGACCATTTTCAGCATCCTGGGCCAGGCCATGTGTCGACCAGCTGGAATTCAGGTGAGGAAATGCAGGATGTGGCGCTCAGTGATGTGGCTGAAATTAAACGAGCTCCACGTTTCTGCACTTGAAGGACTTTCAGTGCAGTGTGTGGACGTGATCGATGTAACTTCGTCATTTTGATCAGGGATAACCTTCCATTTCTGCTTGGGGGGGTTTAAAATTTCCTCATTATCTCCAAAAATCCTGGTTTTATAAGTGTCTGTGGAGGAGAATTTTTGTGTTTATTATTGTTTATTTATTTTTGTTTCCGAAAGTGGTTTGGTTCTGGGGGTTTTTTACCTTTAATTGGTAGAATTGTAGTTTCCCAAATGTTTAACTATGACTGCTGATTTAGTTAAGAAGAGAAATTATTTAAATAAAACGTTTGTTTGTGCATGTCCGTCCCCAGGATGAGGACATGGCTCTGCAGAACGATGAGGACGACGAGGACGATATGGTGGACGTGATCTGGAGGCAGCTGTTGAGCTCGTGCCCGTGGTTGGCGGAGGTGGAAGACGGCGTGACTGAGGGGCTGATCCGGGTGTGGAGGCGGGTGGTGGACCGCATCTTCAGCCTCTACCGTGTCTCCTGCAGGGCTTATTTCACCTTCCTGAAGCTCAACGCCGGACAGGTGAGTGAAATTCATCGTCCTCGTCGCCTTTAAGAACAAAGCTACGCTTTCTCCTGAGGCGTGGCTCAGACCTGCTCCTCTCCTCTCCTGCAGACGCCCATCGACGAGGACGACCCCAAACTTCTGCTGAACCCACAGAGCAGTAAGCAGAGCAGTGACGACGTGATCGTTATGGCGACGCTGCGCCTGCTGCGCCTGCTAGTGAAGCACGCCGGAGAGCTGAGGGAGGGGCTGGAGCTCGGCCTGGCCTCCACGCCCACCGCGCCCTGGAGAGGTGAGAACCGTGGACCACGTGAGGATTAAACCACGACCGTGGGGGGGTGTGCGGTTGTAGGAAACTAATCAACAACAAGGTAGTTACTCTCAACACCCTGAAGCCGATTAGTTTCCTACAGCGGCACGTCCCGGAGTGTTTTATTCCTCTTATTCCACAACTACAATTTTTAACTTGCTAATGACGCGTCATACTTCTTAACCGTTTATAGTTGCATTTAATGTTGTGGAACGTCTGTGAGACTCCTGAAGTAGGAACTGTGTTGTGACTGTTCTGCTAGCTATATATGTATGTGTGTGTGTGTGTGTGTGTGAAGGCATCATCCCACAGCTGTTCTCCAGACTGAACCACCCCGAGGCCTACATCCGGCAGAGCATCTGCAGCCTGCTGTGTCGCGTAGCCCAGGACTCTCCTCACCTCATCCTCTACCCCGCTATCGTCGGCTCCATCTCACTCGGGGGCGAGGCTCAGACCGCAGGTACACACACTTACACTTGTACAGTTAGATTTTTCGCGCCAGAAGATTGGAATTATTTTGTGAAGATAGCAGCGCTTCTCCCCGTCCCATACGTCGACACTACAGAACTAAACCATGCTACAAATATGTGTTTGCTGCTCTTCTGTAGATCTGATAGATAGTGTGTGCGCGTGTGTGTAGCAGGTACGAAGCTGCCCTCTGCTCTGCCCACGCTGTTTGGGAACATGCCTGGTGAGGATCTGTGTGGGGGGGAGGGTGAAGGAGGGAGTCCCCGTGCGTCTCAGGACAGTGGCCGAGGAGACGAGCTGGGACTCTGCTCCATCGAGGACCAGGCCATGATGCAGGACTGCTACAGCAAGATTGTGGACACGCTCTCCACAGCTAACCCCACCATGGTCCAACAGGTACAGCACCTACCTTAAACCCTGCCCCTGTACCGATTAGTCTATACCTGCCCCAGAGAACTTAACCCTGTGACTGAAACTTTAAGCTATTCACCAGCTATTCTTTCTTCAGCATGGGCGGGGCTAATCTGGAGTGAACGTTGTGTAAGGCAGCCATTTTGCAGACCTGCCAACCTTTTTGTGTATGCATGTTTGTATGTAGGTGCAGATGCTGGTTGGGGAGCTGCGCAGGGTCACCGTGCTGTGGGACGAGTTGTGGTTGGGAGTCCTGCAGCAGCAGCACATGCACGTCCTGCGCAGGATCCAGCAGCTCGAGGACGAAGTCAAGAGAGTCCAGAACAACAACACGCTGCGCAAGTAAGAGCTCTGATCACACCGGTATTCACACGACACCACCGGGGGGTGCGTTTTTGAAAATGTTATTGGGTCAGTATGATGACCGCTGATGTTCCTCTGACCCGTGGTGTGGTGATGTTTCAGGGAGGAGAAGGTGGCCATCATGAGGGAGAAACATTCGGCGCTGATGCGGCCCGTAGTCTTCGCTCTGGATCACGTGCGCAGCATCACCGCCGCCGCCGCGGAGACTCCTCACGAGACGTGGTTCCAGGAGACGTACGGAGACGCCATTTACAACTCTCTGGAGCGACTGAGGAACCCGCAGAACCCGGCCAACCCCGCCAACAGCTGGGTTCCGTTCAAACAGGTGAGGACTTCAACCCTGTTACATTTGGATGCTGGAACCTGATGTTCTTATTTTTCCTCTTCTTTCTCTCTTCCTGGTTACTTTTTCTTTTTCTACTGTCTGGTTCATGTTTCTCTCTTTCTACTCAATCCCTCTTCTTTTTGTTCTTTTTTTTATTGTTTCTGGTCTTTTGTTTTTATTTCTTTTTGTTTGTTTTTGTGTTTGTTTTTATCCCTTTCATCCGACACAATTTTAGAGTTCTATGCTAGAAAAAGAGAACTAATTGTGTGTGTGTGTGTGTGTGTGGTGCTCGCTCCCACCCCCTCTGCTCCTCGTCCTGTACCAGATCATGTTGAGTCTGCAGCAGCGAGCTCAGAAGCGAGCGAGTTACCTCCTGCGCCTGGAGGAGATCAGTCCTCGCCTGGGCTCCATGACTCACACGGAGATGGCTCTTCCAGGAGAGGTGTCTGCCACCGACACCATCACTATCCACAACGTCGGCAACACCATCACCATCCTGCCCACCAAGACCAAGCCCAAAAAACTTTACTTCCTCGGCTCTGACGGCAAAAACTACCCGTACCTCTTCAAAGGTCAGTCAGGAGAGATCTCCCTGTGTTCCCTGTCGAAATCTGTCACTTTGTTAAAAACGTGTTTTTATTGACGAAGGAAATCACTTGGATTTCTCGGGTAACTCCAATGAATTTGATTAAAATTACTCACGACGTATCATTTTATAATTCTATTTTTTAAATGTGACTCTTTTGTCACTGTATTATGTGAATTGTATTTAAATAATTGTTAAACAATTGAGTTTATTATAAAGGCCCCCCTCTCTCTTTCTCTCTCTCTCAGGTTTGGAGGATTTGCATTTAGATGAGAGGATCATGCAGTTCTTGTCCATAGTTAACACGATGTTCACTAAAGTAAACCAGCAGGAGAGCCCACGCTTCCACGCCCGTCACTACTCGGTCACGCCCCTCGGCACTCGCTCGGGTCTCATCCAGTGGGTGGACGGAGCCACGCCTCTGTTCGGCCTCTACAAGCGCTGGCAGCAGCGCGAGGCTGTGCTTCAGGCTCAGAAGGTCGGTCTCTCTCGCTCCTGTAGCGTCGCCGCCAGATTTGTTTCGTTTGATTCACAATAATGTAATGATTTAAAATAAATAAAATTGAACAGATTTCCAGGAAATTCCTAAAAGCAGAGAGTATTTTATTTTATTTAAATTTTTTTGGGAACTTCAGGCTCAGGACTCGTTCCAGCAACCGCAGAACCTGCCCATGGTTCCGCGCCCCAGCGAGCTCTACTACAGTAAGATCGGGCCGGCTCTGAAAGCGGTGGGTCTCAGCCTGGACGTGTCGCGCCGTGATTGGCCGCTCAGCGTCATGAGGGATGTGTTGCGGGAGCTGATGGAGGCCACGCCCCCTAACCTGCTGGCCAAGGAGCTGTGGTGCTCGTGTACCACGCCCAGCGAGTGGTGGAGGGTCACGCAGGTGAGTGTGGCTTCTTCTCTTACCTGTGCAGACTTTCAAGATAAAATCCAATCTCTCTTTCTCTCTCTCTCTCTCTCTCTCTTAATTTTCGGTCTCCGTGTGCCCCCAGCTGTACGCCAGGTCCACTGCGGTGATGTCGATGGTGGGTTACATCATCGGTTTAGGAGACCGTCACCTGGACAACGTGCTGATCGACATGACGTCCGGCGAGGTGGTGCACATTGACTACAACGTCTGCTTCGAGAAAGGTCAGTCGCTCACCTGTGCAGGTAATGCTCGGAGTCCTGCTACCGTTTCTGCCAAAAACATGATGGACATTGTGTGTGTGGTAACAGGGAAAAGTCTGAGGGTTCCTGAGAAGGTTCCTTTCCGTATGACGCACAACATCGAGACTGCTTTAGGAGTGACAGGAGTGGAAGGAATCTTCAGACTCTCCTGTGAACAGGTGAGCGGTTAACCCGTCTCGTTGGCGTTCTCCAAGACACGTTTCTGCTCTGGTTGTTCCTGATCGTCGGTTCCGCTTCCTGTGCCTCAGGTGATTCAGATGATGCGTCGGGGCAGAGAGACCCTTCTTACCCTGCTGGAGGCGTTTGTGTACGACCCCCTGGTGGACTGGACGGCGGGCGGAGAGGTGGGGTTCGCCGGGGCCGTGTACGGAGGAGGAGGAGGACAGCAGGCCGAGAACAAGCAAAGCAAGAGGGAGATGGAGAGGGACATCACGCGCAGCCTGTTCTCCTCGCGCGTCGCCGAGATCAAGGTGAGAGTCCAGATGTGTTGTTCCCATGGCAACATGTGAAATGGCTACACATGAATACTGTACTATGCTCTATATACTGTACACCACACGCTCAACCCTCAGTGTTTGGTGTTTTTTTTTTTTTTTTTATTTTGTGCGCAGGTGAACTGGTTCAAGAGCCGTGACGAGATGCAGGCGGTTCTGCCTCAGGTGGAGATGGCCGTGGAGGAGTACCTGAGTCTGCAGGAGCATCTCGCTCAGGTGGACAAGGTGCAGGGCAAGCTGCTGCAGGAGATGGAGTTCCTGGAGGGAGCGGACAGCAGAGTGGACCACCCCATCCACACGCTGGAGCACAGGTCAGTAAATGAAACTGGATTCCGATCGGTCAGAAGGCGACCGTTTCAGTTTTCAGGGTTTTATTTATTTATATATATATATAAACGTATGTTTATAGCGGTTTGCAGTGATGTAAAAGGAAGAGTACTTCAGGGACGTGCTGTTGTAGGAAAATGATCAACTCTCGTGTCCTTCGTGGTGATAGATATTCGGAGCACACGCAGCTGCAGTCGAGACAGAGGACCGTGCAGGACGCCATCCAGAGCAAGCTGTCGGATCTGGACCAGTGGATCTCTCAGTACCAGGCGGCGTTTGGGAGTCTGGAGGCCACGCAGCTCGCCAGCCTGCTGCAGGAGATCAGCAGCCCCATAGACCTCGGTACTCAGCCTTGCGCTTCTGGGGTTTGGCTCCCGTTGGGATCTTGATTCTAGATTATCTTTATTTATTTATTTATTTTCTTGGTTTTGATATTTCCAGCTGAGGTCACGGAGTTAGTGCGATGTCATTTTTAAATTCCCCCCCCCCAGGTCCACCCAGCTACGTCCCCGCTACAGCGTTTCTGCAGAACGCAGGTCAGGCTCACCTGATCAGCCAGTGCGAGGCTCTGGAGGCAGAGGTGAGCGCTCTCCTGCAGCAGCGCCGCTCCATACTGCGCACCTGCCTCGAGCACCTGCACAGCTACGCCACCGTGGCCCTGCTGTACCCGCGCGCCGTCCTGCACCGCCACAGGGTCTACACCTGGAAGCAGTGGATGGAGGAGCTGGTGTGCGACATGACGGTGGAGCACTGCCAGGCCGTCTATCACCGGTGAGTCCCTCACATCTACAGCTCGGGACTGACCGACTGTGGGTCTAGAACCAAATAGAACATCAATTTAATATTATATTAAATCGATAACTTCTTCAAATCAATGATGCTTGATGCGGTTTGTGATGGACAGACTCCAAATTCTGTTTCTTTATTTGTTTAAAAACAGACTGTAGCCAAAACTAAAACATTCTGAAAACGGTTTCATTATAGAACGAAAAGTGGGTTGGATAACATTCATTTCTACAAAAATATTTTAATCCAAGGTAATGCAAATTAATAAATCAGAATAGACAACTTTACATTTAACTTTCAAAAATGTTTAAAAGAAAACCCAAGTGGTTCTTTTTGTGGTCATTAAATAAAAGTAGCATCAAAGTGTAAGACATTTTAGTTCTAATACATTTGAATTGTAATTAGTTTGATGTCTAATTTTAGAGATTCATTGCCGTGCTGAAGTTAAGTTCCCCAGCCCCAATTGCTACTTCAAACCTTTTTGTACGTTTAATTCCTTCCACTATAACGTTCTCCTGAAGGTCTAATGTGAAGTGTCCGCTAGTAACGACCCCCTGACCTTTTGACCTTGTCGTGCCGCTGCGTCCAGTTACGAGGTGCAGTTCGCCCCCCAGCCACCGGCCGCCACGTGTCAGTTCGTGTCGAGTGTGGAGATGGCGCTGCAGCACCACGCGGCGGAGACGAACACGCGCCTCCTGCGTCAGGTGGAGCGGCTGAAGGCGGAGGGAGCGAGCGTGCCCGTGTGCGAGGAGCAGCTGCAGGAGATCGAGCGCTGCATCAAGGTCTTCCTGCGGATGCACGATGTTTAGCGGGATCATAATCTCTCGCTTTTTCCTTGCTACTCTCTTTGTTTTTTTTTTTTCTTATACCTTGCAAGTCATTTAAAAAAAAAGGCTCTTCCATTGAAGAAGAAAGACCCTTTGGATTTTTGACCCTTGGTTTGTTCCCTCCCCCTTATTTTTTCCTGCAGACGTAACCTGGTGATGGAGGGCGCGGCGGCGAGCGCAGGAGAGCAGCTGGTGGAGCTGACGTCCCGGGATGGAGCCTGGTTTCTGGAGGAGCTCTGCAGCATGAGTGGAAACGTCACGTGTCTGGTGCAGCTGCTGAAAGAGTGCCAGCTCCAGTCCCACGACCTGGACGTCCTCAGCCCGGAGGACACCTCCCAGGCCGTCTACCTGGCCAACGGAGTCTACACCTGCCTACAGGTGAGCGTCTGACCGCTGTTCCCCTGTGGTTAACTCGAATTCGATATACTTTTATCATCGACAACCCTGTCGCGAGCAGCTGCGCTACCCGTCAGATCGGCCATTATAGAAAATGAATCAATGCCTCCTGAACCAATCGGAATCCAGAATTGAACAGCACCCGTTGCTTTTGCAGGAGCTGAACACCAACTTCCGTCAGATCATCTTCCCCGAAGCTCTGCGCTGCATGCTGAAGGGAGAGAGCACTCTGGAGAGCATGCTGTCCGAACTGGACTCTCTGATCGAGCAGTGTGCAGACGGCGTGTCGCTGCAGGGCCTGGGGGAGGCGCTACAGGTTCACCTCCGCAACACCGCCATGGGGCTGGACGAGGACGCGGACACGCACTACCTCCAGGTCACCAGGTGAAGGCATCCGACTTTAATGGTCTTTTCTTTGCATAGCTGGGTGTTTTACTCTACAGCGCTTGCTCCACTGTGCATCGTTGTCATACACCCACCGGTTGGAGATGGCACCGTGGTGCTTGGGCCCGTCATCGCTGCTTGTGACTTGTGCCCCAGCAAATCATGTGATTGGATAATTGGCTCGGGAAAGTAATGGCGGAGAGCGAGATGCGCCAGTTTCCCCAGAAGTCCTTATTTTGTTCTCTTGAACACACAGGATGGAAACGGAGGTTTATTCGCTATTGTTTTATGCGATATTCAATTTAACTTGGATGGAAACACCGCTGGGGTCCAGATGAGCTGCGTATATGAAATTCTACCCGTTCTTCCCGTCCCTGACTAGAAAGATACAACCGAGGAATTTCCCACATTTTGAACGTTGTTTTTATTTGTCTGTAATTTAAAAAAAACATTTTTATAACCGCACTTCTTGATTAAACAATAACAGAACTATAGTTCTTTCTATTCATTTCACGTTAGGCCGGTTTATCTAAAAGGTGTGTGTGTGTGTGTGTGTGTAAACGAAACGGTCGTAACTCATTATCCTGGACGTGCGCCTCCTCAGGGTCCTGCGTGTCCAGTACTCGGAGCTGATACAGCCTCGGAACATGGAGGGCTCCGTACAGGACACGCCTAAAATGAGCGCGGGACAGATGCTGCTGGTCGCCTTCGACGGGATGTTCGCACAGCTGGAGAGCGCTTTCGGCCTCCTGATCGATAAGGTGACTCTCGGACGCCGGATTTGACGGGTTTGGTTTGTGTTCAGAAAAGTGTCGATCACACGGCGGTTTGTCTTCGTTTTCTTTCGTCCTGCAGTTGAACTCCATGGATGTTCCTGCAGCTTGGAGGAAGGTGGATGTGATCTGGGAGGCTCGGGCCACGCAGGTGCATTTCTTTGACCGCGTGCAGACGCGGCAGGTCCTGGAGGAAATCTTCTTCCTCAAGAGGCTCCAAACGATCCGGGACTTCTTCCGGCTGTGTGCCTCGTTCGCTCAGACGCTGTCGGGTAAAAAAAAAAAAAAAGAATAAATAATGACGAGACCGACGTTTTTCTTGCCTCCTGGTTGCGGTGGATGTGTTCTGCTGTTTTTGGAGCTAGAAAACAAATCCAGATCGATATAGGTGATTGATTTTTTTTTTATCGTTTTCCTCAGGCACCTGCCCTTCTCCCACGGACGACCCCCCGCCGTCCAACGGCCCCGCCTCGTTAGTGAAGCCCTTGTACCGCGGCTCCACGGTGGTCAGCGAGGACCAGATGACGAGGCCCATCAAAGCGTTCACGGCGGACTTCGTGAGGCAGATGCTGATGGGTCTGCCCACCCAGGCTCTGGGTCTGGCTCTTTGCAGCGCCCTCAGTGCTCTCGGCACGGACCTCATCGCTCAGGTCGAGGCTAAAGACTTCGGGGCCGAGGGGAAGGTCTCGCTGGACGACCTGTGTAAGAAGGCAGTGGAGCAGGGCGTCCAGGCGGGACGCATCTCCCAGCTGCTGCTGAACAGAGCCACAGTGCTGGCCGGCTCGTACGAGACGGCATGGAAGAAGCTGGACCTGGTGCGCCGTCTGGAGCTCAGCATAGACGCCTGCAAGGTCAGCCTGCAGAGGGCGCAGCTGCACATCGCCATGTTCCAGGTAAAGTTCCCGGACGTTAATGACTACAGTGAACTTCATTGTCTGCGTGTCGGTTAGCCGATTAAACTCTGATCTTCCCGTAACAGTGGCAGCACGAGGACGTTCTCGGGACTCGCTCTCAGCCCATGTCGGTCAGCCCTCCGCCTCGCTCCATCATCCTCAGCAACATGAAAAAGAAGCTGTACAAGCTCAGCCAGGACGACGCGGCCATCGCCAGCGTTCAGGTCCGACATCTCCTCCTCCTCCTCCTCAATGTGGCCGTGTTGCACGATTTCACTGCTTTACCGAAACGTAACGGAGTGTGTGTGTGTGTGTGTGTGTGTTTGGTCCTGCAGGAGAAACTGGCGTCACTCGAGGGCAGCATTGAGCAGCGGTTGAAGTGGGCGGGCGGGGCGAACCCGGCTCTGACGCCTGTGCTGCAGGACTTTGAGAGCACCATAACCGAGCGGCGCGCTCTAGTGCTGAAGGAGAGTCAGCGTGCCACCCAGGTCACCTTCCTGTGCAGCACCGTGCTCAACTTCGAGGGCCTTCGCACACGCACTCCCGAGGCTCTGAGCACGGACGCCGCACTGTTCGACCTGGTGAAGCGCTGCCAGGCCACATGCTCCTACGCCGCTCAGTTCAGCACCTCCGTCTCCTCTCTGGAGCTGCAGCTGCTCCACAGACTGGTGCGCGCGTCGCGCTCACTCTAAAACACGGCACTCGCTCATTGACTCTTGGCACTGTGGAATTCTGGATTCTGTTTGCTCGTTACGTTTTTATTACTATTTTTTTTTTAAATAATACAATTCACGCTGCTCTGTACATGTCTCTGTAGAGTCCTGTGATGGAGCTGTCTATCGGCGCCCCCGAGTGGTTGGTGTGTGCTCAGAAGCACCTGTCTCAGGAGATGGCGAGTCAGAGGGCGATGCAGGAGGAACACGAGCAGCAGCTGGACTCGGTCACTGAAACCCTGCAGCTGCTAGTGGACACCATTAAAGGTGTCCTGTCCAATCACAACCGCCTACTAGCTGACGTCAAGCACCTCCTGCGCGCCATGGCTAAGGTGTGTGTGTGTGTGTGTGTGTGTGTGTGCTCATGTTCATACTCTCTCTGGCGCCTCTCCTCTAAGGCCTTGTGTGTGTGTATTCAATTCAGTTGTATTTGTAAAGCGCTTTTAACAGTGGACATTGTCCCAGAGCAGCTTTACAGAAACATATAAACACAGGAGAGAGGTTTTAAGTGAGTTTATCCCTATTGAGCGAGCCGGTGGTGAGGGAAAACCTCAGATGTTAAGAGGAAGAAACTTTGAGAGGAACCCGACTCGGAAGGATAGTGTGGACAAAGTCCATTATGGTTTTATATGAAGTCTGTCCGTGTTCGTGTTGCTCAGGATGAGGAAAGCGCTCTCGCAGACGGAGAGGAAGTGCTGTACGAGGGCAGTGTGCGTCAGTTCCTGTGCGAGTACAAGGCGTGGCAGGATAACGTGCAGATCGTGCTGTTCACGGTGGTACAGGCGACGGGGCAGCCACACAGCGTGGAGCAGGTGGAGCTGCTGCAGGAGATTCCCTCCACCCTCAAGGAGCTGAAAGGACAAAGCCAAAGGTGACGCTTACAACACACTCGCACATGTGCTCTCTTTCTCTCGTTCAGATTTAGTCTAAACATACTCAATTTGATCACATTGCTAGAGTTCTGATGTTCATGGCTTCAGTTTATCTTTACATTACCAAAGCAAATGTTCTTAAACTTTTTAAATGGATTAAAGTGGAGTTGTGTTCACTGTGTGTGTGTGTGTGTGTGTGTGTGTGTCCTGCAGTGTGTATAACGGGCTGGTTGGATTTGCGTCTCCCCTGGTCACCGACAGAGGAAGTGACTGTACGAGCCCCACGTCAACCATGCAGACGAGCTTCGCCGCCGGTACGGGACCAGATTCTGTTTCTGTAATCTTATAGTGCTTGGAAATGGCTGTGGGGTTGAGCCTCCCATTTTATCTCCTCATACGCGTCATCTGCTCTGTTTAAGCGTTCATGTAAATCAGCGCAGCCCCTTCCTGATGTCACGTTCCCTAACCCTATAGAGCGATTCTTCTGTCGAGGTATTCATTCATCGTGTCTCTCTCTCTCTCTCTCTCTCTCTCTCTCTCTCTCTCTCTCTCTCTCCATACAGCGGTGCGATGCAGTGGCGTGAAGACGCAGCCTGACAGCATGTCTCAGAACGCTCGCAAAGCCCTTCCTCGCAACCTGGGGACCCCAGCAGACACCCCGCCCAGCACCCTTCTCATCACCAACAAAAGCCTGGCCCCGAGCCCCAAACGCACCGTCAGGGACCCGAAAACCGGGAGAGGTCTGAGAACGTCCTGTTGGTCGTAAATCTGAAGCGAACGGATGCATGCGTTCAGCGAAACGTCTCGAAGTTGCTCGAGTGTTCTGTAACCGTCTAGACGAAATGCTTTGTGCTTATATTTTCACTTCATCCTTTATAACATTTAAGTCCACGTTAAACACAGACACTGGTCCATGTGACTTGTGGGCGCCTCTGCTCTTTATTCCGGTTTAAAGCGGTCAGGCGTTACAGGAAGTAGATAGAAGTTCATAACCGTAGTGGGGGTTTTTTTTTTTGTTTTTTTTTCTCCCTGATGTCTGCACTAAGCTTGGCTGATTTATTTTTGGGCAGCTGTGTAATATGAAAGTTTATCTGCTTGATCTAGCGTATATACTATTTTTATTTGTTCTCTCCGCTTCTAGCTGTTCAAGAGAGGAACTCGTACGCTGTGAGTGTTTGGAAAAGAGTGAAGGCGAAGCTGGAAGGGCGGGACGTGGACCCCAACCGGAGAATGAGCGTCACCGAGCAGGCATTTATCCCTCCTCACGTTATCCATTTTATTTTACACTCAAAGTGCTGGTTAAGCCGCGTGTACTGACCGTGGGTGGGCGTGTCTCCTCCTTCTGCAGGTGGATTACGTCATCAAGGAGGCCACGAACCTGGACAACCTGGCGCAGCTGTACGAAGGCTGGACGGCGTGGGTGTGAACGGGGATTTCCACGTTTGTTCACTTCGGTTCCAGCGAGGGTTAGAAATCCACCAGAATCCACCGGGTCTGGGGCATCGGAGCCACAGAGCTGCATGCGGGCAATAAAACGGGGGTTTTGGGGGGGGTGGGCCGTCGAGGCCCTCCCGTGCGCCCACACGGGACCTCCTCCCCCCCCTCCCGTAGCACAGCAGCAGATCCAGCTAACACCAACGACAACGATACGATTCTCGGGTTTGCATCCGTGTCCCCGTAAACGTACAAGTGTGTGTGTGTGGGGGGAATACTGAGGGCAGGGGAGGGGGGGGTGAGGAGGATGAGGCTTCTTCCAGCTTTAACAACCCCCTCCCCCCCCGAACCAACCCCTGCTTCATCAGTCATAATAACGCCACGTCTGTCAGCTATCGATTACGAAGCTTGTGTTTTAGAGCGGGAGGCTCGCTGGGCGACACGCCCTCTGGACTTCACTCGGGAGACGGGGGGTGCGGCGCACGCTCCACCCACCATCCTCTGGCCTCTGTTTTTGGATGGCTTTATCAGCGAGGGCGGGTCAGACGAGGCCGGCGTACACCGGGGCAGGTGCGCGAGGCTTTAAAGGGGGACTCCATTCAAAGCCAGACGGCCGTTGGCGGACCTGCGGGTTCTCAAAAATCTTTCAATCAAGACTTTTATTTTTATTATTTTCTCTCCCCCCCTTTCTCTCTCTCTCTATTTTTGCCGGATGTTTATTCCAAAACGTACTTTACGCACCTCGGCTCCCTTCACACTCTCGGGGAGATATCAGAATGTTTTTGAGGAGAATTGAATTCTTATTTTCGCGTTGGGCGTGAAGACGTGCTGTGCGTCAGGCTGGGGAATGTTTCTCTGATCGCGCGACTGAGATTTAAAAATAGAAAAGTTGAAGCGTTTTATTAAAGCTTAAATTGGAATCTGATGATTTGTTCGAAAACACCTTTTCAGAAATGCTGACTTTATTATTATTATTATTATTGTTTGTTTCCCTTCTCTTTAGTATGCATCTGTATGGTTTGTGTATTTGTAGGTATTTAGTATATACCCCCCCCCCCTCTTCGTTATTCGCTGTTTATATTAGCGCCTTCTTTTGGCTTGCTTGTGAAAGTGTCATTACTAATAAATATTCCCCACTTCGCTTGCGTTTTACTGATCTTTATCTCGTTTTACCTTTTTAGTGGCGGGGTGTGTTAATGGTTTAGTGCTGTGGTGATGGTACAAATGTTTTCTTAATGATTTTACTCCTTCGTTTGACAAATAAATCTGGATTTCAACTGTTAAGCTTTTTGTTTGGTTATTTGCGATGAATTCATCGGTTTTATCTTTCATACATGTAACACACTCCTTTTTTTGGGGGGTATTGTTTATAGCTGCTGTAACATGAGTAAGAACAGGACCTAACTTTTATTTTATTTTATTTTTTCCTTACGAAACTGTGTGAAACTAACGGATAGGAGTATGACGTCCTTCTTTAATAAATAATGAGAAGAATAACTCTGCTTCATCACACTACCCAGTCACTCAGCGCTTTAATGTTTAATGTCACGTTTTTATTCATTTATTTATTTATTTATTTGTAGGTTGAGGCGGTTAAACTTTCGGGCCGTGCCTCAGACACCACGTACTGTTAAATTGATAACCATTCAAATGAAGTGATTTTTATATGTACCAGAACCACTGTTGGGTACTCGCTAATGCAGGGTGTTCTAGCTCGGCTCGGTCGATCATGTCTTCTAGTTGAGACAGAGCAACAACCTTTTTAGTATGTTCGTTATAAACGATAGCAGACACCACATTGTTTAAATCATAAAGTGTGTCGGCTTTAATTTGGGTCACTACAGATTTAGAAGAGGTTCAGTGCCTAGTGATGATTTTACACACACACACACACACGGTTGAACACAATCTGGTAAAACTACGCAAAACATACCAGCCTAAGTTTCTAGGTGAGAAGCAGAACATTTTAAACTGGGGGAAAAGGAACTTAATGGATGATCGTGTAGAAAACAAATCCTTCAGTAGACCTTTTATTATATTAACATCTTCTATTAAAGCTCTAGAGAGGAATTTAATGGGTGAATTTCCAGCCTTCCTCTAGATGCAGGAAAAGGTGCAATTGTCACTTTTTTTTTCCTTGTGTGTACAAATAATCTAGAGTTACGTAGAAGTGAAACATATAATTGTTTTATGGTGTTGTCTCCGAGCAAGTGGATTACCATGTCAAGGTGATGTCCTTGCTGATATAATGTGAAATGTCATCATGTCTGCGGATGGAGCTTTGTGTACATTACTGGAAAGGGTGCGGACTTAGTGCAGGGGAAAAGCTAAATATTCAATTCTTCATCTCCACCCATTTAACCATTTGAGAACCCACACACACGCACGCACATCTTACCTAATGTACCTGTAACTTTTTGTTGCTTTAAGTATATTTCCGATTGCACTCATTACAAATTCAAGCGGAGAAAAAAAAAAACGTCCGCTTCCACATTTTCTAACGGCGTGATTCGAATTTGATTGAAAACTGCCCCTTTCCAATATGGCGGCGCGGTTGACGAGTCTGGCCTATCCGCTGCGTTTACTTCCGACCTGCATGTGACGTAAGAGCCCCGCCTGCGGTTTCAAATAAAAACATCGTGTCGTTAGCGCTCGGTTAGCAGAGAGCTGCAGAGCAGCGCGAGCGCACGAGAGCTTCACATCCGGCTCGGAGAGCTCGCACTAACGCAGTAACGCAGCGGAATCATGGCGGAGGGCGATAATAAAAGCGCGAATTTATTGGTGAGTGTTCGCTCAGGTTGGTTCAGTCTGAACGGGAAGTGGCCGCTAACTACGTTATAACGTTCCACACGCTAGCTAGGTGGCTAACCTGGGTTACTGTTAGCCGAGCTAGTATGGGTCAGGGTACCGTCTTCCGTTTCCAGCTAGCTATTAGCCGAGCTAGTATGGGCCAGGGTACCGTCTTCCGTTTCCAGCTAGCTTAGCTTCCCGATATCGGGGTTTTTGGGCTAACTAGCTAACACCTAGCTCCGTGTCTCAAGCCTCCTATCACCCTGTGAGTGACGTGACATCCCGAGTTCTGACGGCCTTTTCTTTTATTTTGTTGTGAGTCTATTTCATGACGAGATGTTCATGTTGAAATAGCGAGGTTATTAATGAGCTCAAGCAGCGGGCTAGATGTTGCACTGTCACCTTAAGTCAGTTTCGGCTCTTTTCTCTGAGTCGGATCAGCCAGCTTGGCTCAGCGTTAAGAGTCGACTCTCAAACGACTCCCAAGGTTCGGTCTTTGCGTATTTGTCGTGTAGAATGTTCAGTAAAAGCTTATTATTTACCTTCTGATGAACAAGATCATCTTACTATCATACATTTGGCTTGCTATAAAATCTAATGTTATACGAGTCGTTTTGTTTTAATCCCATCCGTTACATTATATTACATTATAATTATATATATATATATATATATATATATATATATATATATATATATTTATAATAAGAAGCAGCAGAGCAGTCATTGACGTTTGCCCAGTAAGTCATTATATTATATTATTCTCACACACACAGATATACTCGAGCACTGATGGTTTTTAGAAACGCGATTCGACTCTCTCAACGTTCAGCCTAAAAAAAAGGAGCCGACTCCAAGAATCGACTCAGGCGCAGGGCTCGTGCGCTGCTCAGTGTGAAATATATAAACACAATTATTTCCCAAACCTGGAGTAAGATTGACCTAAACACTTAGGATGATTTTTAAAAACGGGTTTGGATCATAAACATAGATGTAGATGTTCTGTTCTTACACGTTGAACCGGTTAACGGTCATATAGACTCACTGATTCGGTTTTCAATCCATTGTGCGTATTTTCTGCAAGAACACATCCTCTGTCTCGTGGTGGTGGTGGTGGTGTGGTTTCTGATTATAATAAGCTCCCGCGAGAGTGAAACCAAGCTGAATATAAAGTGGAATGTTGTAATAACCGCGTGGGGAAGTATTAACGAGGGCTGGATTGAGTAAGGACCCTGAAAGCGCGGCTTCCTGGTCATATCACTTCCTGTGGTTTGGTAAAGAATAGTCCGATTGTTCTCTGTTCTCGACCTTGAGTAAAACCCTGCACTGTGTGTTCCACGGCGTTTTTCTTTCTGTTCCAATCACACGTCTCGACCTGACACTCTATCCGGCACTTCACACGTCTCCGTATGTCCTCGTTTACGCCGGTAGTGCTCCTCACACTGACCGCTAGTCTCGGGCTCCCCGACACTCCTCTCCCGCTCGGCCATGTTGAACCGTACACGTTCACCTTGCAGGCTCAGGAGACGTCTCAGCTGGAGGAGCAGCTGCAGGGATGGGGCGAGGTCATCTTAGCCGGAGATCATTTCCTGCGCTGGGAGAAGCCCTGGTTCCCCGCCGTGCTGGTGGGCAGCACCACCCTGCTCTTCCTGTGAGTATCACACCGAGTAACAACGATCACACCCTACAGACCTGCTCCACACGGCGCTCCACCTCTCGCTCCAGTTCACCTTAAAGTACAGAATACGCGCTAGAAGGGGATAAACGGGTTCGGAAAGTCTCCTGCAGTGTGTGATGATGATGATGTTGTTGTTTAGAGTTTTGTGTGTTAAGCGGTCCTTAAAGCTTCCTCTCCTCCTCCCTAACAGACTCGTCTACTACCTGGACCCGTCTGTGCTGACCGGACTGTCCTGCGCCGTCATGGTTCTGTGTCTGGCTGATTACCTGGTGCCCACCCTCGCCCCGCGCATCTTCGGCTCCAACAAATGGTACGCCAGATCTCAGAAGAACGCGCTCTCGCCTCCGGAAAGCACGTTCACTCCTTACAAAGCCACAAAGTTTACACGTTGTAACACGGTCACGACAGTTTACTTGCTTCTGACTGGTTGAGCAGTGTCGTGATCTTTCAGTGTGTGTGTGTGTGTGTGTGTGTGTGTGTGTGTGTGTGTGTGTATAATTAGAAGTAGGGTTTGAAACAAATTGGTAATAAAGTGTCATGCTGCGATTTTTAAAAAGAACAAAAAAGAGAGAGCTTTTCAAATCAGCTTCTTGTTATTAACTCGTTCGTGTATAGTGTTCACACACACACACACACACACACACACACACCATTAAACTAAGGCTTTTAAACCAGCCTTCTATAAAAATGTAAATCACCTCTGCACCACTCATTTACTTCTATTATTCCATTTCTGTCTAAAGTTTCTACACAAAAACATCAAGTCAAGGTAAAATAAGTCTGTAACAAATCTTATTGGCTGATTTTATTTTTTTATGTCCAAGCTAAACTATTCCTTTTGTTTCAGAAGGAAACGTTCTGAAATATATTTTCCAGGTGTAATGGTTTACTTTCACTTGATGGCTGTGAACTTTAGTTACTTGTTGTTGTTGTTGTTGTTTTAAGTGGAAGTGATCTGAAGAAGACATTTACGTCGGTTTGAGTTCGCGTGCCTATTTCTGTGCGTTTAACCCTGTTCGCCGTTTCGAGTCATTTTCCGCAATAAAGAACGAGCACGAAAAAAAAACCTCCAGAACTCGCGCCGTAGTAAAATGCTGCCGCAAAGTCAAGCGTATCCTGTACGGACTGATCGGTGTGTGTGTGTGTGTGTGTGCGCTAGAAATATCGGTGCTTCGGTTAATGTAGTGCGGCGGAAGGAAAACGCGAGCAGTTAATAGAGCAGTTCAACTCCTTGTTATAAATGAAGTATGACGTGATCTTAACCCCCTCCGAGACGTGACCCTAACTGACAGGCGAGCAGTACCAGTTTTTATTACGATCAGATGCAGTGAAGAAGCGAAGCGTCTGTTCGTGTTGTTTATTAGTTTGTGAGTGAGCGCACGCTCGCCGAGGCGTCCGGATATCACATCCAGCGCTTCGCACTGCGCTCGGTTATCTGTTTCACAATCACAAACCACGATATGCTCTCTCTCTCTCTCGCTCTCTCTCTCTCTCTCTCTCGCTCTCTCTCCTTAAAGAGACCACCTCCATAGTTAGCCTCTTTGTTGTTAGTTTGCTCTTCCTCGCGGAAACCGCTGCAGAATATATGTTTTAAAGTGACGCTTTCGTGGTGCAGCAGACAGACGTGGCAAGCATCTATCCGTGGTCGAGAGAGAAATATTGTGTGGGAGGGGCATACACCGTGTCCCCGTCCATCAATCGATAGCGCGGCCAATCGCAGGCGTCTGGTGTATGTGGAAGAGGGCTGATGGGTCTTTCGTCCGAGTGCGTTACGCTGCACTCGATGCAGAACGACGAGAGGATGAAAGCACGTGTTCGTTATCTCTCTGTGTCATGTGATTAGTGCTGAGTGGGGATTGGTCAAGACCAAATAAGGGAGAAAATGATGCAGTATATTGTTGAAGGAAAAACAATTCTCCCGTGTTTTTATGAAATCTACACATGGCGTCGTCATCGCACTTCCGGACGCGTTGCGGAACCGAGACGCGTCAGTGTTTGGTCTCCACTCGTGGTTGTGTCTTCTTTCTTTCTTCCCATGTTTTTCAAACTTGTGAAAGCAGAAGTCCAAGCGACGAGCGAGCGTGCCCTCTCCCCTCCGTCGGAGTCGGACCGCAGTTGCTACGGCGTGTTAAGTGTCAGACGGACCGATTCGGCTCGGCCGCTCAGCTGAGCGAGCTCAGGACGGATCAGTTTATTTTAGAGCCTGGCAGTGCCCTTGTTTCCCAGCCCGTCGTGTATATGGTCATGTCTTGTGTCCAGAAATAAGATCTCTCGCACTCCGGTTTCACATCTTAAGGTTGCCTGAGCGTGCGTTACTCCTGCGTGCGATTTATGAGAGAAAACATCAGCTTTATTGTTCGTCAGACAGGAAGGAGGTCCTAAACGTCCGAGGTGCGAGGAGACTGTGGAGGAACACGCCTCCCGTGGGACAAAACGAAACAGCTTAAAATGTTTAAAACGTCTCATACCTGCTCATCGTCTGCTTCAGAAGCTTACAGCACGCTTTATCGATCTAACCTTAACGTTATTTCAAGATGCCGTGCGCTCAGACGTAGACGTCTTTCTTTAGGCATCGCTCCTTCTCTCTTCTTCGAGCGAGAGATGTGGTTTGGTTTTCCTGTGAGTTTAGTGAGGTTCTAACGAGCCAGCGTCAGCTTCTCAACCGCGTTCACGTCTGACACGACGTCGTCAGTTCTGTTTCTGTCTGCCGTACAGAACCACGATCCGGACGCGTGTCCGAGCTCCCGACTCCAGGACGCAACGCTACAGCCAGTCAGAGGCTCTTACATGTCCTCCCCGTGGATTATAACCCGCTTGTCTGACCACTTATTTATTTCATTGATTTGTTTCTGAGCAGTTATGTTGTCATTGTTTGTTTATTTGTTTGTTTGTTTGTTTGCAGGACCACGGAGCAGCAGCAGCGCTTCCATCAGATCTGCGGGAACCTGGTGAAGACGCAGCGTCGCGTGGTGGGGTGGTGGAAACGCCTGTTTGCCCTCAAGGAGGAGAAGCCCAAGATGGTAAACTTCGGCGTCCGTCTCTCACGTGTTCACGTGCTTTACGTTTACACCTACTTGCTTGCCGCGGGACTCAGATGAGCAGCCTTCGCTATTTTGAAAACAAACAAACAAACAAAGGCAACAAATGTTTTATTTATTTATGGCATCGCAAAAACAAACCCTGACTTGCCTTAAAATCTACAAGAACAAATTTCCGCCCATCACGAAGCTCCGCCCCCAATATCTACATAGGCCCATAGAGCGTGTAGTGCTCTAGACCGCAAGTCAGAGTTTCCAGACGGCTTTTCTCACTGACTTAAATACATTTCTGCTAAGGCTACAGCTCACGCCATTGTCTTCCGGGTCATTTGTGGAATTTACAAATATCGGCTACTGCACCGATTTTTAAAGCCCATAAACAAGCTGCGTGAAAGTCGTCCTCCGCGTTGTATCAGCTGCAGCTCTGTCACCCGATCGCGCAAGTCTTCATGCTTGGACTCTTTCATTTCTCAACAGTACTTCCTGTCGGTGATCAGCACTCTGGTGGTCGTGGCCTGGATCGGACAGCAGGTCCACAACCTCTTCCTGACGTACCTGATCGGTAGGTATGCAGTGTGACACGGTGTGACGGTAATATCGACTGCACTTTTTTTTTTTTTTTTTTTTTTTAGTTTATAGAATTCAAACTCTCTCAGTTTGTGTGAAATGACGTGATGGTGTTAAGTTGTCGTATTTAGACTGTACATGGTCTTAAATAAATGTTTTGACTCTTTAGCTGTGATGAGTGCGTTGAGTGAGGGGGAAAAAGTATTTGCTCCCCTGCTGATTTTGTACGTTTGCCCACTGATAAAGAAATGATCAGTCTATAATTTTAATGGTAGGTTTATTTGAACAGTGAGAGACAGAATAACAACAAAAACATCCAGAAAAACACATGTCACACATGTTATACATTGATTTGCATTTTAATGAGAGAAATAAGTATTTGACCCCTCTGTAAAACATGGCTTAGTACTTGGTGGTAAAACCCTTGTTGGCGATCACAGAGGTCAGACGTTTCTTGTAGTTGGCCACCAGGTTTGCACACATCTCAGGAGGGATTTTGTCCCACTCCTCTTTGCAGATCTTCTCCAAGGTCATTAAGGTTTCGAGGCGGACGTTTGGCAACTCGAACCTTCAGTTTGTGCTTGTGTAAGCCACAGTGTGATGTACTCTGAGTGTGTGTGTGTGAGCGAGAGAGAGAGAGAGATAAGAGTGTTGAGTAAAAGAACTTCTGGTATGTAGGGCAAGAAAACGGAGCCGCAATCCCAGTCCAGAAATAAGCTTCTCGTGACCCAGCATTAAACGGGGCAGAGTGTCTGTGTAAAGAAGCCCTGCGCTGAAAAACACTGATCTCCTCTCCGTTTGATTCGTCCACTCCTTATATTCATTTCCACAGAAGCATAATATACGTTTATTTACGTTAAAGCTGAAGGCTTTCTCAGTACTGTCGTATAACTCTGATCGGGGGGCGGGGCCACGTATCAGCTCAGGTTGTGATGTCACCGAAGCGGTGGAAAGCCCCTCCCCCATCCACTGATGGGTTCTGATATGTTATGATGTCGCTACACTCATGTGCGGTCTAATTCACGAGCTCCTGGTGCTGTGCTGTCATACGAAGACGTGCTTTCACCTTTGAGCGAAGTTCAACCTTTCACGCGAAGTCGCGATTCGAGTTTGACGGGTAGCTCGAGCCCTCCGGGGCGAGGCGCCGAGACACGCCCGCTCATAAATAATCTCCTCTCTGTGCGTTTGTGTGTTCACAGTGAACTTCCTGCTACTGCTCCCCGGCATGAACCAGCACGGCATCATCAGCAAGTACGCCGGCATGGTCAAGAGGGAGGTCAACAAACTGCTCAAGCAGAAGGAGAAGAAGAACGAGTGAAAGGAAGAGGAGGAGGAGGAGGATGATGATGATGATGAGAATTGAGTAGGCGTAATGAAAGTTAAATTTGCCCCCCTATAGCATTCAAACATTAACTCGGACCACGAAAGTACTTCAGGCAAAGTAGAATAAATATTCAAATATATATATATACACTAGGTTTAGGCTTAAGCACGAGCGCATTGATTTCTCCCTGAATATTTTGATCACCCCGACGTGTTTATGGTGGCTTCAGACCGCACGCTGCTTTAAAGCCGTTCCCTTTTTATAAATCGTTAAGGCTAAGCATACAGGAAACGTTATTTTTTTAAATGTTCGATGGTTTGAGAACGTGAGCAGAAGTCGTACTCGGGAGTGTTTTTGGTTTTGTTTCTAGTTTTTGTTTTTGAAAACTGCACTGAAACCTCCACAGGAGAAACTGGAGCGTTGTGAAGACCTCACACCTGAGCGATGCAGAGTCGTACTGCTGTGTTTTAATCTCTCTCTCTCTCTCTCTCTCTCTCTCTCTCTCTCTCTCCCACCGCCCGCCGAAGCCCTCCGCTCCTGCTCGAGGGTCGCCGCTGTAAATACATACGTGTCCTCTTTCCTCCTGCGTGTCTGTGTGTTATGTTCGTGTAAACCGTGTCTGCATTTCAGCCTCTCTTTTCAGTTAATAATAAATAATAATAAAGAACTGCTCGGACCCTTTGACTTGCGTGCTTTTGTGACGCTGATGTGGAGATCGGTGAATTTTCCCGAACTCGGGGTTACCGGTGCGGGTGAGAATCGAGCTCCACGTTATTGGAGTCGAATGCGATTTGACGAGGGATTTTATTTTTTTCTCTCTCTCTTTGGACCCGCCCCTCAGTCCACGGTCATGTAAACAAAGCTCCGCCCCTTGAACCAACTCGAGTTATGACTAGCAAGGACAGTCATGGCATCACTGTCAAGCCCACTCACCCGTTCAGCTGCTCGAACCCCGAGTTATAACTGTCCCTTGATGATTGATGAGGAGGCGTTGCTGTCGTCTTTTGGACGTTGGAAGAATTTATCAATTTAAATTTTAATCTTGAGACAGAACGATAATGACAAGTCTTTATTAGTCACGTCTACATTACAGCACAGTGAAATTCTTTTCTCCGCATAGCCCAGCAGGGTCAGCCATGATACAGCGCCCCCTGGAGCAGAGAGGGTTCAGGGACTTGCTCAAGGGCCCAACAGTGGCAGCTTGGCAGTGCATCATGTGACCACAGAGCGCTTCAGTACAGACGCAGTGAGGTGCAGTCGTTCTCCCAGCGGCGTGCGGCGCTAATCTGCCCCTCTACGCATTTCTTCTTCGGCTCCCTAGGACCAGCCGGTGGTCTCTCCTCTCCTGTGGGACAAATTCATTCAGACTTCATGTACGAGTCAAGAAGGTGTGGCTTATACCAACACTTTAATATAGTTTTATTGACGTTATTCAATGTATTACAAGACTACTGAGACTCTTTTCTTTCTTTTTTTTTTAAAGTGTATTATATTGAATCATTACCTAAATTTCCTCGTGGAGATCAAGAAAGTCCTCCCATCAGTATGTTTCAAACATCAAATGGTTAATCAGATGCGAAACTGTGCTTTCTTTTATAGCATAAAGGATTAAATCTGACCTTTCTGACCAATCTGAGTTCTGGACTGTGATTGGTCAGGAGGTGTTGATTAATTCTCTATGACAGCAACTCTGAAAATCGCATCGCAGCTTTATTTATCATTAATGCTCTCGTTCCCGATATGCTCTCGCTTCTATAGCAACAGCTCGTTCACAGGGACGTGTAAAAATGTTAACGTGGTGAAGTTTTCTGAAAGTAAGGAGATGTTTATGTAACATTTATGGAAGGAGTCTCCAGTGTCAGAGGTACAGCTGTAACTTTACGGAGGAGTTTTTCGCGGTTTAACGCGGTTTATAAATACCTGTGAGGATGTCGTGTCGGTGCCAGCGTGTGGGACGCCCCGAAGCCCGCTCGGACTGACCGCTCGCCGCCGCCGCAGCAGCGTCGCAGTGATCCGAGCCGTACGAGCTCCTATACGATGTGTCTTCGGGAGGATTGGTCACTTCCTTCATCGCCAGTCCTTCCCGGTTCCGAGTCCAGTTCCTGGCTCTCAGACTTCGCAGGAGATCATGCTGCGGGTCAAACCGGTGACGTTAACGTAACGTTAATCGCAACAAAGTATTTCAGGACCTTTTTTTTTTTAAAAAAAGACGGGTACCGGCGTGATGTCTTTGGGACTGTGGACGTCTCTCGAGTGTGTGGAGGAGAACGAGGGGCCTTTGGAGATGTTCTTGAGGACCAGACCGGACCGATGCTGTGACGGATAAGACGGATCTGTCAGGTGGAACACCAGCGGACGGCCGTCGTCTCTCCTGCAGCTGAAACTCTACAGCAGTAAATATCTAATGAGAGGACGTTAAAGCCTACAGACGGCTCCGGGATGTCGGGCGTGAGTCACCTCTCGTGTCCTCACCTCAGTGTGAGTGGTGGAGTAACGGGGCGTCTGATCACCCAGAGAGAACGTAGTCTGATGCATCCGCCGTCCCTTCCACAGCTTACTGCCAATAAACAGCACGCTCGTATGACGTGTATATATTAGTAGGGTTCTAGTTCTACACTCTCAGAAATAAAGGTACCGAATTCTACGCTTCCTTCTGGCCTGCGTGGTACAGTTAAAGGAACATGTTTTGCACCTTTAATAAAGATTTACGACACATAATTCTAGCTCAAGGAGTATCTATGTACCTTTTTAAAGCTTTACTCCAAGAGCGAACGAATAAAACCCCCACATGTGACTCCACTTTGACGGTACCACGCCAGCGACACGGAAAAGTACCATTTAGTACCCTTATTTCAAAAAGCGTTCCCGTCACGATGTGCTTGTATGAAGAGACGTAACCTGTCGTTTTTTTTTTTTTGCTCCACGTGAACAGCACGCACGAAGTATTTGGTATTTAGCAAATCTTTTGGATTTCTTTAAAATCTTGTTCTGGAAATATTGCAGTAGATGGGGGGATTGTTGCGCAATAAAGGATCCACATTTCACACTTTGGCGAGTGAAGTCGTGTGTCCCCCCACCACCACCAAATGGCATTTGGTCAGCTGCACGCACGTGGAGACGAGAGGGGGAAGTGGAAAGTAAATGTCTCACGAAATAAAATCGGAAGACTCCTGGTTGGAAAGAGTTAAATAGGGAAATGGGAACGTTTAGCACAGCAGAGATGTCCCCGATCCCATACTCCATAACAGTACTGGTACTAGTACCGGTACCGGTATCAGCATCACTAGAAGTACCAGTACTATGATCAGTATCAGAGCTATTAGCAGTATCAGTATCAGTACTGGGCCGATACCAACCAAACCCAGTGGATCTGACCTCGGAGAAAACACATCAGATACTGGATCCTGTAACAAATCCTGGATCCTGTTTTCTTTTGATAGGATTTATTTGATATTTATACACATTATATTATTATTTATTTTAAAGACGTTTAACTGTGAAGCGTTTCAGTCTTGGTTCAGGTTTAATATCAGAAAAGAGAAGTGGTATTATCTCTAGTGATAATCATTTAGAAATATATCTCAAACAATGACAAACAAAACCGGTTTATATATATATAAAAAAAAAATCATTGTTAAATGTGTGTGTGCAACAATTATTGGCACCCTTTTCGTCAATACTTTGTGCTAGCTCCCTTTGCCGGGATAACAGCTCCGAGTCTTCTCCTATAATGCCTGATGACGTTGGAGAATACATGGTGAGGGATCGGAGAGCGTTCCTCTATACAGAACCTCTCCAGATCCTTCACATTTCGAGGTCCACGCTGGTGGACTCTCCTCTTCAGTTCACTCCACAGGTGTTCTATGGGGTTCAGGTCAGGGGACTGGGATGGTCAGGGCAGGACCTTGATTTTGTGGTCAGTAAACCATTTTTGTGTTCATTTTGATGTTTTGGATCATTGTCCTGCTGGAAGATCCAACCACGGCCCATTTGAAGCTTTCTGGCAGAGGCAGTCAGTCATATATCAAGGAAACGCTGGACTTCAGTTCCCATCAGCCACTGCGCTGCATGTCACATGACCACCTGCACCTGATTCACGTTTGTTAACGAGCTCACTTGTGTATACATAGCCATTGTCTGCACTGTTTCTCTGTCTTTTGTCTGTCTTAGACTTCCGTGTTCCAGGTTACCGTGTTTCTTGATCTTGTTAGTTCACGTTTAGTTTTGACACAGTATTATGTCAAGTTGTCTTAGTGTCTTTGTTTTGTTGTTTGTTTAATAAAGGATATATATCTGCGATTGCTTCTGCCTCAATCTTCATGCGTGACACAGTCAGGTCTTCATTTAATATCTGATGATATTTGATAGAGTCCATGATGACATGTGTCCTAACAAAATGTCCAGGTCCTCTGGTAGAAAAACAGTCCCAGAACATTAAAGATCCACCTCCATATTTAACCGTGGACATGAGGTACTCTTCCATATCTCTACCTCTCTGTGTGCTCCAAAACCACCTCTGGTGTTTATTACCAAAAAGCTCTATTCTGGTTTCATCTGACCATAGAACCCGATCCCATGTGAAGGTCCAGTCGTGTCTGGCACACTGAAGACGCTCGAGTTTGTTTTTGGATGAGAGTAGAGGATTTTTTCTTGAAACCCTTCCAAACATCTCGTGGTGATGTAGGAGACGTCAGATTGTAGTTTTGGAGACTTTCTGACCCCAAGACACAACTAACTTCTGCAGTTCTCCAGCTGTGATCCTTGGAGATGTTTAATCCACTCGAACCGTCCTCTTCAGTGTGTTGAGACGATATAGACACACGTCCAATTCCAGGTCGATTCATAACATCTCCAGTTGACTGGAACTTCTTCATTATTGCCCTGATGGTGGAAACGGGCATTTTCAACGCTTCTGCTATTTTTTATAGCCACGCCCTATTGTGTGAAGCTCAACAACCTTTTTCCGCACATCACGGCTAGATTCCTCGCTCTTACCCATCGTTATGAACGACTGAGGGAATCTGTCCTGTGTGTTACCTCATATTTATACCCCTGTGAAACAGGAAGTCACGGTTGAACAATTTCCTGTTCCTAGTCACCCAGGTGTATTAAAAATAAATCACAATATCAATGGGAACATACTTGAAAAATATATTACTCTCATATCAATTCATTAGGGGTGCCAATAATTGTTGCACACATGTTTAATAAAGATTTTTTTTTTTGAGAAACCTGTGTTGTGTTTGTAATTGTTCGATATCCATGAGGTGTTTCATCATGTGTGCAGAAGCTTAAGTGTTGATCTGAACACTTCATAAACTCTTTCAGACTCGATCTAACTTCATTTTCAACGGATGTCGGTAACCTCCTGCACTTCATCATCATCTTCATCATCATCATCATCATCATCATAATAAGAAGAAGGATCCTCTAACTGCCTTCAGAAGTGAGTTGTTTATTGATGGGGTAATAAACTTACCCTGGAGGCATCGCCGCGGCTCGGTCACGTGCTCATGCTGCGGTTGGCATGGCAACATTCAAACACATTCCAATTTAAACATCTTATTAAAAAGTAAAAAGAGATCCGCGTGTCTGGGGTTTTGGGGGACTGTGGAGTCACTGTTGCCTCATGGTGAGGTGATGTGTGGGGTTTAGTGACATTAATCATCTTCCTCAAGGCTTTGCTTTCTTTCCGCGATCCAAAATGGCGTCCTGTAGGATGTGTAGTGAACGACAGAGGGCGCACGAGACACCACTACTGACCCCCGCAGGGTGCACTGATCTAGGGGGTAGTGGGGAATGTAGGATACGGCCCTGCTTCTACGTCTTCATCATCATCATCTTCTTCTTCTTCTTCTTTTTCTTTTTCGTCATCATCTGCATGTTTTTCTTCTTTTTCTTCATCATCATCATCATCATCATTATCTTCTTCATCTTCTTTATCATAATAATAATAATAATAATAATAATAATAATAATAATAATGTGAATCTTTGTGCCTCCTACGTCCTGTCTCAGGTGTTGTGCTGATTTCTATATGTGTATTTTTCTTTTCATCTTGGCTCATTTGATTATTTAATTATTTATTTATTCCAGCTGTCTAAATTAGCTTACAGTGTGGACACTTTGAATCCAGCCCACTAACTAACTATCAAAACGAAGACGTAAACAGACACACTACAATACTTACAAATGAACAAATATTTTAACGCTTAGTAAAAATCAGATCAAAGTCAATAATAAAATAAAAGTACATGGATAAAAATCTCAATAAGACACGTGAAGTGGAGTGGAGTGGAGTGGAGTGGAGTGGAGTGGAGTGGAGTGGAGTGGTGTGGTGGAGGAGTGGAGTAGAGTGGTGGAGTGGAGTGGTGGAGTGGAGTGGAGGAGTGGAGTAGTGGAGTGGAGTAGTGGAGTGGAGGAGTGGAGTGGTGGAGTGTGGTGGAGTGGAGTGGAGTGGAGTGGTGGAGTGGAGTGGAGGAGTGGGTAGTGGAGTGGAGTAGTGGAGTGGAGTAGTGGAGTGGTGGAGTGTAGTGGAGTGGAGTGGTGGGTGGAGTGGTGGAGTGGAGGAGTGGAGTAGTGGAGTGGATGAGTGGAGGAGTGGAGTGGAGTGAAGTGGAGGAGTGGAGAGGAGTGGAGTGGTGGATTGGTGGAGTGGAGTGGAGGAGTGGAGTGGTGGAGTGGTGGTGTGGAGTGGTGAAGTGTGGTGGAGTGGAGTCAAGTGAACTGGAGTGGAGTGAAGTGGAGTGGAGCAGAGTGGAGTGGATTGGATTGGAGTGGTGAAGTGTGGTGGAGTGGAGTGGAGTGGAGTGGAGTGGTGAAGTGAAGTGGAGTGGAGTGGATTGGGTGGTGAAGTGTGGTGGAGTGGGTTGGGTGGAGTGGGTGATGGGGGTGGTGGTGGTGGGTTGGGTGTGAAGTGTGGTGGAGTGGGTGGAGTGGGTGAAGTGGTGGAGTGGAGTGAGTGGGAGTGAGAAGTGGGTAAGTGGAAGTGGAGTGAAGTGGAGTGGAGTGGTGAAGTGTGGTGGAGTGGAGTGGAGTGGTGAAGTGTGGTGGAGTGGGTGGAGTGGTGAAGTGGTGGGTGGAGTGGGGTGGAGAGTGGGTGGAGTGGTGAAGTGTGGTTGAGTGAGTGTGGGGGAGGAACTGGAGTGAAGTGAAGTTGGAGTGGATTGGAGTGGTGAAGTGTGGTGGAGTGGGGGTGGGTGGGTGAAGTGTGGTGAAGTGAAGTGAAGTGAAGTGGAGTGGAGTGGTGGATGGGTGGAGTGGTGGAGTGGGTGGAGTGGAGTGGAGTGGAGTGGATTGGATTGGATTGGAGTGGATTGGAGTGGATTGGAGTGGAGTGAAGTGGATTGGAGTGGAGTGGAGTGAAGTGGAGTGGAGTGGAGTGGAGTGGAGTGGAGTGGAGTGGAGTGGAGTGGAGTGGAGTGGAGTGGAGTGGAGTGAAGTGGATTGGAGTGGAGTGAAGTGGTTGGAGTGGTGGAGTGGATTGGATTGGAGTGGAGTGGAGTGGATTGGATTGGATTGGATTGGATTGGAGTGGATTGGAGTGGAGTTGAGTGGAGTGAAGTGAAGTGAAGTGAAGTGAAGTGGAGTGGAGTGGATTGGAGTGGAGTGGAGTGGAGTGAAGTGGATTGGAGTGGAGTGAAGTGGATTGGGTGGAGTGGAGTGGAGTGGAGTGGAGTGGAGTGGAGTGGAGTGGATTGGATTGGAGTGGAGTGGATTGGAGTGGATTGGAGTGGTGGAGTGGAGTGGAGTGGAGTGAAGTGGATTGGAGTGGGTGGGTGGTGAAGTGGAGTGGAGTGGAGTGGAGTGGAGGTGAGTGGAGTGGTGGATTGGATTGATTGGATTGGGTGGGTGGAGTGAAGTGGATTGGAGTGGAGTGAAGTGGATTGGAGTGGTGGAGTGGATTGGATTGGAGATTGGATTGAGTGAAGTGAAGTGATGGATTGGAGGTGGTGGGGTGAAGTGAAGTGAAGTGAAGTGGATTGGAGTGGAGTGAAGTGGAGTGGAGTGAGTGGGTGGAAGTGAAGTGAAGTGGGTGGATTGGGGTGATTGGAGTGAATTGAGTGGGTGGAGTTGGTGAAGTGGGATTGAGTTGAGGGAGTGGAGTGGAATTGGAGTGGATGGGTGGATTGGAGGTGGGTGGATGGAGTGGATTGGAGTAGGTAAGTGAAGTGGAAGTGGGTGGATGAGGGTGGTGGTGGGAGTGAGTGGTTGGATTGGATTGGATTGGATTGGGTGGAGTGGGTGGATTGGATGGAGTGAAGTGGATTGGGTGGATTGGGAGTGGAGTGAAGTGGAGTGGATTGGATTGGATGGTTGGTTGGATTGATTGGAGTGGATTGGAGTGGGTGGGTGGAGTGAAGTGGATTGGAGTGGGTGAAGTGGATTGGATTGGTGGTTGGTGGGGTGAAGTGGGAGTGGGTGGAGTGGGTGGGTGGAGTGGATTGGATTGGAGTGGAGTGGAGTGGATTGGAGTGGAGTGGAGTGGAGTGGAGTGAAGTGGAGTGGAGTGGAGTGAAGTATAGTGAAGTGAACCCAGAGTAACTTTATTATCTCTGAAATGTGTCTTTTAAAGAGATTTGATTAAAGCCACAGAAATGTTTCTGATTATTACGCGTCATGATTTACAGTCTTCGTGTCTGTGTTGTTTATTAAGATATTTTTCCCCCTGAACTTTAAGACCGTTTGTGGATTTAAGAACGTTGAAACTTTCTATGCGGTTAAACGCGTCGTTTATTAGTTCTTTAATAAAGACAGTAAATAAAGCCTCGGCGTTAAAACCCTTTATCCGGGCCACTCCCAAACGGCGCTGGATTTTAAACCTAGTGCACTCGAAAGTGCGCAGGAGGCTGGGTTACTTATTGCGTGTAGTGCGCGCGCGGAGGTGTCCGAGGAGCAAGCTGGAACGGTGCTCGCGGCGGTGTGATGTTCGCGGTGCATTGTGGGAAAGAGGAAGACTAGCAGCCGGCAGAGAAATGGTGAGTGAGGAGGAATGTTAGCGTCAAAACAAACCGAGAGCTCTTTCTTTCTTTCTTTATTCATGTATGTATGTATCTCTACACGTCTCCACACGGTCACGGTGCGACCCCGAGCTCGTGTTGTGTTCCCGTCCCTGTCCGGAGTAATCGTCCAGTGTTTGTGTGAATCTGCTGACGGTGCACGCGCTCCCTGCGCCTGCGCGTTAGCACGCGAGCGTTAGCCAGCTTAGCGTTAGCCGATTAGCCGTCGTGTTTTTCTTCGAGTTTGTTCAGAATAAACTGTCGCGTTTCGAACGGACGTCTCGGGTTCCGTCACACACACGGTTCTCATCCGGAATCCGCGCGAACTAGTCCGCGAACTTTCTTCTCTTCTGGGCACACCGCCGTGACATGCACGCTAGCTTAGCTTAGCTTAGCCTAGCCTAGTGATATGACCTGGAGGAGCGGAAGCTCCGCGGATGGAAATGAATCACTTTATCGGCTCGGAATGGATTATGTTAATAAAGGGAAGGATTTATTAAAGCAGCTCCGGAGCTGTGGAGGAGATTAAACTGTTTTGTTTAAAACTGAAATATTTCTTGCTTCCGAATGGAATGAAAGCTGCTCTGTTGTCCCCCCCCCCCGGAAACACAGACACTAAAGATCCCAACAAAAGTTTTCTTTTAGTTTTGTACTGGTTGCACTCTTTAAGTGCCGTGTGACGTCATTGCCACACAGTGGGCGTGGCCTACGAACAAGCTCGCCTGTCAGTCAAAGACCGTGTCCTCGGTTTCATTCTGAATGGCTTCCTGTACACCCGAGAGACGTTTCTTTCTCTATTCGTATAGAAGCCTGGGGAACGTTCTAGACGCCGGGCAGCAGGCGGTTCACGTGGACGACGTGTTGGATGCAGGGCACCCGCGAGACTTTGTTAAGGGTTAGATGGTTATGGAGAGTGGACCGTTATGGACCGTGGAGCAGCGGAAGAAGGTGGGCTGGTCTGATCCGGTCTGATGAAGAGATGGCTGTCGGATGAAGACAGACCCGTGGAGGGAGTGTGACGTTCTGCAGGCACTTTGGCGTGTGCCACCGGTCTAAACGTTGCGGAGCAGGTACACCCCTTCGTGGTGATGGTGAGGAGCAACGTGGCGAAGGCGTCGCCCCGGTCTTCAAATCCCTCGCATCTCGGTCCGATCCGTATCTGAAAGATGTGCTGGAAGTCCAATCTGACCGACAGGATTTACCCCACAGGGCTCTTTCAGAGGTCTTGTAGAGTCGGAGCTGATTCGGCAGCACGCAGAACACCTGCAGCAGATCAGGCAGACGGTCGTAATCTCTCTGCTTGTATTCGTTCCTTTGTAGAACCGTTTGGGGAAACGTCTATTTCCTGGCCAGTGTCCAGGCAGGAAGTGAGGAATTCTGGACAGGAATTTAGGTCCGTTGGGAAAATGTTTCTGTTTAAATGAGCGCTTTCAGCCTGGAAGCTTTTTCCAAAAAAATATGTTTAACAAAATCATTTTGTGTTCAGTTCCAGGTTTAAATTAATACGCTCATTCCGACGCCGCATGCACGCACGCGCAGAATAATAATAAGCAGATTTAAAAACATGGTGTTGAACAAAGTAAAACGTGTAGTCGTTGATAGTGATGTGTTTTTTTTTCTTTTCATTTATGGAAGGAGTCTCCAGTGTCAGTGCAGTGTAACACTCAGAGTGTTGTAAAGTTTCTCCAACACATGAAAAGGGTTCAGGACTGAGGAGTTTATGCTTTCTGGTTTCTCTGTAAAATAATGTGTTTTAGAGAGAGAGAGACGGAGAGGGACGGTGAGAGACAGAGTGAGAGGAATGGAGAGAGACAGACGGAGAGGGATGGAGAGGGAGAGAGAAATGGAGAGTAGACAGACGGGGAGAGACGGATGGAGAGGAGAGGGACGGAGAGAGACAGACTGAGAGGGATGGAGAGGGACAGACGGAGAGGGACGGAGAGGGACAGATGGAGAGGGACGGAGAGAGATAGATGGAGAGTAGAGGGACGGAGAGAGACAGACTGAGAGGGATGGAGAGAGATGGATTGAGAGAGACAGACGGAGAGGGATGGAGAGAGAGAGAGAAATGGAGAGTAGACAGACGGGGAGAGACGGATGGAGAGGAGAGGGACGGAGAGAGACAGACTGAGAGGGATGGAGAGGGACAGACGGAGAGGGATGGAGAGAGATAGATGGAGAGTAGAGGGACGGAGAGAGACAGACAGATGGAGAGGGACGGAGAGAGACAGACTGAGAGGGATGGAGAGAGATGGATTGAGAGAGACAGATGGAGAGGGATGGAGAGTAGAGGGACGGAGAGAGACAGACAGATGGAGAGGGACAGGCGGAGAGGGATGGAGAGAGATAGATGGAGAGTAGTGGGACGGAGAGAGACAGACAGACGGAAAGGGATGGAGAGACAGATGGAGAGTAGAGGTACGAAGAGACAGACAGACGGAGAGGGATAGAGAGGGACAGACGGAGAGGGTTGGAGAGGGATGGAGAGAGATAGATGGAGAGAGACAGATGGAGAGTAGAGGGACGAAGAGAGACAGACAGACGGAGAGGGATGGAGAGACAGATGGAGAGTAGAGGTACGAAGAGAGACAGACAGACGGAGAGGGATGGAGAGAGATAGATGGAGAGTAGTGGGACGGAGAGAGACAGACAGACGGAAAGGGATGGAGAGACAGATGGAGAGTAGAGGTACGAAGAGACAGACAGACGGAGAGGGATAGAGAGGGACAGACGGAGAGGGTTGGAGAGGGATGGAGAGAGATAGATGGAGAGAGACAGATGGAGAGTAGAGGGACAAAGAGAGACAGACAGACGGAGAGGGATGGAGAGACAGATGGAGAGTAGAGGTACGGAGAGAGACAGACGGAAAGGGATGGAGAGACAGATGGAGAGTAGAGGTACGAAGAGACAGACAGACGGAGAGGGATAGAGAGGGACAGACGGAGAGGGTTGGAGAGGGATGGAGAGAGATAGATGGAGAGAGACAGATGGAGAGTAGAGGGACGAAGAGAGACAGACAGACGGAGAGGGATGGAGAGGGACAGACGGAGAGGGATGGAGAGGGATGGAGAGAGACAGATGGAGAGAGATAGATGGAGAGAGACAGATGGAGAGTAGAGGGACGAAGAGAGACAGACAGACGGAGAGGGATGGAGAGGGACAGATGGAGAGAGACAGATGGAGAGGGACAGACTGAGAGGGATGGAGAGGGACAGACGGAGAGGGATGGAGAGAGATGGATGGAGAGAGACAGATGGAGAGCGATGGAGAGAGATAGATGGAGAGTGGAGGGACGGAGAGAGACAGACGGAGAGGGATGGAGAGGGACAGACTGAGAGGGATGGAGAGAGACAGATGGAGAGTAGAGGGACGGAGAGAGACAGACAGATGGAGAGAGACAGATGGAGAGAGATAGATGGAGAGAGACAGATGGAGAGTAGAGGGACGAAAGAGACAGACAGACGGAGAGGGGTGGAGAGGGACAGATGGAGAGAGACAGATGGAGAGGGACAGACTGAGAGGGATGGAGAGGGACAGACGGAGAGGGATGGAGAGAGATGGATGGAGAGAGACAGATGGAGAGCGATGGAGAGAGATAGATGGAGAGTGGAGGGACGGAGAGAGACAGACGGAGAGGGATGGAGAGGGACAGACTGAGAGGGATGGAGAGAGACAGATGGAGAGTAGAGGGACGGAGAGAGACAGACAGATGGAGAGGGACAGACTGAGAGGGATGGAGAGGGACAGACGGAGAGGGATGGAGAGAGATGGATGGAGAGAGACAGATGGAGAGAGATAGATGGAGAGTGGAGGGACGGAGAGGGATGGAGAGGGACAGACTGAGAGGGATGGAGAGAGACAGATGGAGAGTAGAGGGACGGAGAGAGACCGACAGATGGAGAGGGACAGACAGAGAGGGATGGAGAGGGACAGACGGAGAGGGATGGAGAGAGATAGATAGGGATGGAGAGGGACAGACTGAGAGGGATGGAGAGAGACAGATGGAGAGTAGAGGGACGGAGAGAGACCGACAGATGGAGAGGGACAGACAGAGAGGGATGGAGAGAGACAGGTGGAGAGTAGAGGGACGGAGAGAGACAGACAGACTGAGAGGGATGGAGAGGGACAGACGGAGAGGGATGGAGAGAGATGGATGGAGAGAGACAGATGGAGAGTGGAGGGACGGAGAGGGATGGAGAGGGACAGACTGAGAGGGATGGAGAGAGACAGATGGAGAGTAGAGGGACGGAGAGAGACCGACAGATGGAGAGGGACAGACAGAGAGGGATGGAGAGGGACAGACGGAGAGGGATGGAGAGAGACAGGTGGAGAGTAGAGGGACGGAGAGAGACAGACAGACGGAGAGGGATGGAGAGAGACAGGTGGAGAGTAGAGGGACGGAGAGAGACGGACAGACGGTGAGGGATGGAGAGAGACAGATGGAGAGAGACAGATGGAGAGTAGAGGGACGGAGAGAGACGGACAGACGGAAAGGGATGGAGAGAGACAGATGGAGAGTAGAGGGACGGAGAGAGACGGACAGACGGAGAGGGATGGAGAGAGACAGATGGAAAGTAGAGGGACGGAGAGAGACGGACAGACGGAGAGGGCTGGAGAGAGATAGCTGGAGAGTAGAGGGACGGAGAGAGACGGACAGACGGAGAGGGATGGAGAGAGACAGATGGAAAGTAGAGGGACGGAGAGAGACGGACAGATGGAGAGGGATGGAGAGAGACAGATGGAGAGTAGAGGGACGGAGAGAGACAGACAGACGGAGAGGGATGGAGAGAGACAGGGGGGTGGGGAGAGACAGCCAGAAAGAGTGCGAGAGAAGCGATGTTCACACACTAATGTTCACACACTGATGTTCACACACTGATGTTCACACACAAACAGCAACCGTAATCAGATTAAGGCCATAATGGAATTAAGACGTGTGGAGTTTTCCTGTTTTAGTCACATTATGAACCGGTGTTACAGACATGTAAACACCTTCATCACATTATGAGCGTCGTGTGAGAGTTTTCATCGCATTTTGCGACAGGACACGATCACACACGGCAGTTTTACGGCGAACAAGAGAGTTCGGCTGTGTCCCAAACCGCATACTTTCCTACTACAGGCCTGTAGTGGGGAAAAATACATGCATCTCGACTACTATACAGTAGGTAAATACGTGGTTTGGGACGCAGCCCGCGGCTTCAAGCAGTCGTCTATTTGCACGTACAGCATGACTAATAACTAACTGCACTTAAAGCGTTCGTAAATAAAAACACCCCAAACTGTATACGGTTCCATAACAAAGACCAATTGTATGTTGAAACGTGAAATTCTGGAGGGGACGTCAGACGGCGTGGCGCGGTGACATAATGACGCGGGCTGTTAATCTAATTATGATCTAGAACATGTAAAATGGGAACATGACCGGAGTGTTCTAAAAGCGACTCATGTAAACACCTTAATCACATTATTATCTTTCTTAGATTAAGGTCAATAATTAGATTATTGCTGTCCATGTAAACGTAGTGACTGACTACGTTTACATGGACAGCAGTAATCTAATTAGTGCAGTTAATTATTAGTCGTGCTGTACGTGCTAATAGACGACAGCTTGAAGCCGTGGGCTGCTTCCCAAACCACGTACTTACCTACTGTATAGTAGCCGAGATACATGTATTTCTTCTACTATATAGCAGGTAAGCACGCGGTTTCGGACGCAGCCGTGCTCTCTCGTTTACCATTAAACGGTCGAGTATCGGAGTATCATCTTAATCGGGTTAATATCGGATTATTGTTGTCCGTGTAAACGTACTGAAGTTCACACTGATCCATTTCTTCCTGTTTTGTGAGTATCAGTAAAGTGACATGTGGTCTGTTTCCTCCCAGGACGTGTTCCTGATGATCCGACGTCACAAGACCACCATCTTCACAGACGCCAAGGAGTCGACCACCGTGTACGAGCTGAAGCGCATCGTGGAGGGGATCCTGAAGAGAGCGCCAGAGGAGCAGAGACTCTACAAGGTGATAAACTCCCCACACTTCTCAACGCCATCACGAAACGCTGCCTCGCCCATCACTCCATCACGAAACGCTGCCTCGCCCATCACCAAATGCTGTCTCTCCAAACAAACCGCCATCACCAAACGCTCTGTCTCCCAACACGCAATCACCAGACGCTGTCTCTCCCAACACCAAACGCTCTGTCACCCAACACACCGCCATCACCAAACGCTGTCTCGCCCAACGCTGTCTTTCCCAAACGCTGCTCGCCCAACCCCAAATGCTGTCTCGCCCAACACGCCATTACCAAACGCTGTCTCGCCCAACACGTGACCTTATTTGTCGTGCTGTACTGCTTGAAGCCGTGGGCTGCGTCCCAAACCGCGTACTTAACGTCTATATAGTAGCTCACATACATGTATTTCTCCTACTATACAGCCGGTAAGAAGCCGGTTTGGGGGCCCGCACCTGTCTTTGCCGTAAAAACGGTCGGCGCTGCCGTGTGTTCCGTGTCCGTGCCACGATAGCGGGGTAAAACTCCCACACGAGGTTAATAGTGTGATTAAGGTGTGTACATGTCTGTAACGCACGTCGATACCGCAACTAAAACAGGAATACTCCACACGTCTTAATCCCATTACTGTTTACTTCGAGTGTGACTTTAATCAGACTGTCATCAATAATCTGTTTACATGCTCGTTTCTTAATCAGAGTATCGTCTTAATCGGATTAATATCAGATTGTTGTTGTCCGTGTAAATGTACTGATTGAATTCCAACTGACAGATGTATGAAGAACGGGAAATAAAGGAGTGAAGCAGTACGCATGGCTAAAAGTGGTTGATCATACAGTTGTGTATTATTATATTATACTCTATTATCATACTGCATCCCTCAGAGATCTTTATTTCCGCTAAGGTCTTAAGCAGATGGTCAGAGCAGGAGGTGGTTTAAGTCCAGCACTAATTTCAAGAGGCGAGGTTGTCCACTTTCTGGACAGTTGTAATTATTGAACCTTTTGCTGTGCAGATCGAGAGCGACTGGAAGAGGAACTCGAGTCTTTAATGTGAACAGTCTTTCCGAAGAGGTTTTCTCAGCGTGCGCAGATGACCTTACCGTTTGTATCACGGGGCAGGAAGACCTTGTCGTTTTAACAGAAGTTAGTGGAGTATATGAGAAGAACTCCAGAGAGTGAGGGGATTTATTATATCAGTAATTGGGAGATCACCGCAGTTCCACGACTTCAGGAGGGTTACGGTGGAGAAGGTCCTGTGGAGCACCTGAGACCGTCGGTCCTGGGGGGTGGGGTGGGGGGATAATCTGGAGCGTTGGGTTTTAAAGTGCGACAGATTAAAAGGTCTTTTCACTTTGCTTAGGAGCTGGTGTAGAACATTTGAGTTTTCTGACGAGGTGTTTATCAGAGGAACGAAATGGAGATCCTCAAAAAGGAGAAAATGTCTTTATTAAACTATTTGATTAGAACTGGTGATATGGAACAGACGGAAGAATAAAGGATTATAATTTACCTCACTAGATTCTGAAGTAATATGAAAGCAGTTAGTAACAGGAAGGATGAACATTTAATTTATTATTATATGTACGAATAAAATTATTGTTAAACTCTCTCTCTCTCTCCTTTATCTCCCTCTCCCCTCTTCCCCCTCTCTCCCCTTCTCTTCCCCCTCTCTCTCTCCTTCTTTATCTCCCTCTCCCCATTCTCCCCCCTTCTCTCTCCTTCTTTATCTCCCTCTCCCCCATTCTCTCTTCTCTTTCTTCCCTCTCTCTCACTCCCCTTCTTCTCTCTCTCTCTCTCTCTTCCCTCTCCCCCCTCACTCCCTCTCTGCCTCACCCCCCCCACACCCTCTCTCTCTATCTCTGCAGGACGACATGTTGTTAGAAGACAGTAAGACACTGGGGGACTGTGGATTCACAAACCAGACGGCGAGACCTCAGGCTCCGGCTACAGTGGGGCTGGCCTTCCGTATCAGTGGTCAGTTCACGTGTCTCTGATCTCCAAACCTACCCATACCTTAAAAAGAAAAAGATGAGGGATCTAAGAATATGCAGATTCTGGGAAACGCCGCCATGTTTTCCAACACTATCTTTAACATTAAATTTAAAGCTAATAAACGACCTCCCGTTAGTCGGTGTATCAGAGTCTGGATTCGCGATCTTGTTAAATCAGCGATTTATTTAACAGAATGTACCGTTACCATAGCAACCACCGTGCGCCATCCGCTCGCTTCTGTCCATCTTAATTGCCGTCTTTTAACCCGAACAGATTTAAACGGTTCTGTCCGCACAGTGTGTGTGGGCGCTCTTGTCCGGAGCAGGCGTGATCTGATCACAAACGGAACGGATTAGACTTACTTCTGCCCCGTGTGTTTTTCCTCAGACGACGCGTTCGAGCCGCTACGCGTGGACGCGTTCTCCAGTCCCCCCGAGCTGCCGGACGTGATGAAGCCCCAGGAATCGGGCAGCACGGCCAACGAGCAGGCTGTGCAGTGAAACCTGGGAGGGTCCGGGCGTGTGTGTGTGTGTGTGTGTGTGTGTGGGCGTTTGTGTGTGTGTGTGTGTGTGTGTGTGTGTGTGTTGAGGGGTTGTATGAGACTGGATGTATGAGAGGCGGAGCGATCTTGTGTGAGGTGACTTTTGCTGAAAAAAATGTTTAATTCTAGTCTTCGGCGCTCCGCCCTTCACACACTCGGTGTGTTTAAACATGAACATCAAACCTCCACCTCACGCAACCTTGGACGCCTGAGTGAGTGTGTGTGTGTACATCACATCAGTCAGAGTGTTCGTGCAGAGGTGGTGGGGAAACAGCAAGTTAACGAAAACCATTACTTTTTATTTAATTCACGTTCCACATCATGTGGAATATAATGCGGTGTGTGTGTGTGTGTATTTGTGTGGCGCTGTTGACGAATTGTATTAACAGTATGTGCTGTGTGAGTGTTTATCATCAAACGTAATGTTGTTGGTGTTATCTCGGGACGTTGGCGGTCGAGCGTGGGATTAACAGTCGAGTTTGAAGCACACGTGAGCCGACTCCTGAAGGGCTTAATAATTTAGGTGTCGAGTCGGACCAGGTGTGTTTCAGAGCACGGAAAAATCACCTTAGGTGTAAAAGGCGCGTCTCGTGAAGCAGCATGTGCG
>CM022753.1:42941553-42996553 GCA_012411365.1 Ameiurus melas | reverse complement strand
ATACTCTTCTACACTGTCCCTACACTGGCCCACACTGTCCCACACTGTCCTACACTGTCCTACACTCTTCTACACTGTCCCACACTGTCCTACACTCTTCTACACTGTCCTACACTGTTCCACACTGTCCTACACTGTCCCACACTGGCCCACACTCTTCTACACTGTCCCTACACTGGCCCACACTGTCCCTACACTGTCCCCACACTGTCCCTACACTGGCCCACACTGTCCCTACACTGGCCCACACTCTTCTACACTGTCCCACACTGTCCTACACTCTTCTACACTGTCCCTACACCGTTCCACATTGTCCTACACTGTCCCACACTGTCCCTACACTGTTCCACACTGTTCTACACTGTCCCACACTCTTCTACACTGTCCCACACTGTCCCTACACTGGCCCACACTGTCCCTACACTGTCCTACACTGTCCCCACACTGTCCCTACACTGGCCCACACTGTCCCTACACTGTCCCTACACTGTCCCACACTGTCCTACACTCTTCTACACTGTCCCACACTGTCCTACACTCTTCTACACTGTCCTACACTGTCCCTACACTGTCCCACACTGGCCCACACTCTTCTACACTGTCCCACACTGTCCCTTACCTTTCCTCATTTTCCCCACACACCCCCCCCCCACCCTCCCACACTGTCCCTACACTCTTCTACACTGTCCCACACTGGCCCACACTCTTCTACACTGTCCCACACTGTCCCTACACTGTCCTACATTGTCCCCACACTGGCCCACACTGTCCTACACTCTTCTACACTGTCCCACACTGTCCCTACACCGTTCCACACTGTCCCACACTCTTCTACACTGTCCCACACTGTCCCTACACTGTCCTACACTGTCCCCACACTGGCCCACACTGTCCCTACACTGTCCTACACTCTTCTACTCTGTCCCACACTGTCCTACACTCTTGTACACTGTCCCACACTGTCCTACACTCTTCTACACTGTCCCACACTGTCCTACACTCTTTTACACTGTCCCACACTGTCCTACACTCTCCTACACTCTCCTACATTGTCCCTACACTGTCCTACACTCTCCCACACTCTCCTACACTCTCCTACACTCTTCTACACTGTCCCACACTCTCCTACACTCTCCTACACTCTTCTACACTGTCCCACACTGTCCTACACTCTCCCAACACTCTCCCACACTGTCCCAACGACCAACCTTTACACGCAGAACAGAAATCTGGGACGTTTTCAGGGGATTTTACTGCGGGTGTTTAAAGGTGTAGTACGTGTTTCAAATCTGAAAAACTCGAGCAGTTGATGATCCTGTCACACAGCTACAGTCCGTTCCAGAAGTATTGCCACCCTCAGTAAAGATGGGTTTTAAAAAGGGTCGTGTCTTTGTGGTTACTCAGTCCGGTAGTTTAATCACGCTGCACTGATGAGAATCTAACGCTCCTGACTAAAACTAACTCTGAACTGCCCCCTAGTGGACACACTTGCAGAAATTTTAAAAAACATATATTTTTAGGAATTCTTAAGAAGTGACAGACTCCAAGTTAATTTCTAATAACAGCTGGGTCCTTCTTATCTGTAGGTCAGGAGGCGTCGGACCACCTGCTCCCCTTCTCCAGCTGGCCGGGTTGGGATGAGAAGCTCGAGCAGAAGGGTCTCCCTAAAGTGTTGGGGGTGTTGGGCCACACCCGCATCCCGATCCGCTTGCTGGCGGGAAGGAGGGACTCAGAGCGCTGCGCTCCGCACGCCAAGCGGCTCAGGAAGCAACCTCACCCGGACTCGTGGTTAAACCTGGAGCTGGCGTGCGACGCAGAGGGTCGCTTCATCCACTGCAGCATCACCCGAGGTTCTCAGAGGAACCGAGGCACCGCTCTGAGTCAGAGACTAGCGCAGCACCCGGAGCTCCTCCCTCCCGGAACCTGCCTGATAGCCGGAGCGGGATACCCCCTCACGCAGCACATCCTCACCCCGTTCCGTCCCGCACAGAACCCGCAGGAGAACCTCTACAACACAGCGGTGGAGACGCACCTGAGGACGCTGGAGCAGGCCGTGGCCGACCTGAAGGAGCGCTTCAGAAGACTTCGCTATCTGGACATGGGGAAGAGCGAGCGGGCCGGAGCCGTGGTGCTGACCTGCTGCATACTGCAGAACGCTCTGCTCCACGCCGGCTACGTCACCAAGGGGCAGGTGGGGAACCACACCGGGGCAGACGTGGAGGAGGAGGAGGGAACGAAAGACGAAGCTGGACTCAGACTGAGAGAAACGGTCTCTAACCTGCTGTACGGTGCGTTGGAGTCGGACTAACGTGAGGGGGGAACAAACCTGGACTGATGATATTTTTATTTAATGTCTACAAAAAGAAACGACATAAAACCGCAATAAATTTAAAAACACATAAGTCTATTTATTCCTAATAAAAAGGTCACGCCCTCGGGTCACGCCCTCGGGTCTTCACCTGCTGGTTTTAACGAAGGCGAATGCTTTCTGCAGTCTGACTCGGCTTCACTCGGCGTCGCCGCACACGAAAGTGGAACGTTCTATCATTTTAAATGTATTTCTTGTACACAACGACCACGCTTACACGAGGAAACCCTCGCTGCTCAGGTGCACCGAGGGGCTGACCTCTGACCTCTGACCTTTTACCCTTAAAAAAAACCCACCAGTTTCTCACACGCCTCGGGATCACGTGTGAAATCGCTCTGCGTCGGTTTTGACCCGTCACGGTCACGTGGTGGTGTTTTCCCCTTTTTTGTCCTGAAAACCAATCCCGTCCGAACAGGGCTGAGGACGAGAGACCGTTCCTCCTGACCGTCACTGTTCCAGAATAACGTCTCCTTTCTGTCACGCAGAGTAAAAAGCGTGTGGAATTTTCTAAAGAATGTTTTTTAAAAATAATAGAAGCTCGTTATTTACAAACGACGTTACGGCTCGATAACACAGAGCGATCTCTTCAATTTAACGTGAACGTGCTGATGCCTGTACGCCCTCTCGCACGTCGTCACGCACCGACGCACTCGCTCCAGCTGGATACTTTAATATAACTCATGTTTATATTTATCGTTGTTGTTAAAACTTTTCATGGAAGCCGCGTAAGTTCCACATGTACTGAAGAAGCGTCAGAAAGAGCTAAACCTGATTCTGATATGCAAATGATATGCAAATGAGCACCCATTGCTGGTTTACCCGGTGAAGAAGAGGCAGGGCTTGTTAAAATAAATATTAACGATTTGCATATTTATAGAAGGTTGAGTTGTTTCATGTTTAATCGTTAAAGTGTTGGTGGATTTCTGATGTGAATCATCACGCTCGAGACCAAGAGCACGACATTTTATTAAAAATATATATTGTTAAATAAACACACAAGTGGAAGGGAAGTCGGATCATTTTTTTTTAGAACGTTCTGGAAATAATCCAAGCTGATATTTCTTCCTGATATTTATTTGAGGCGTGTCTCTCTCTCTCTCTCACACACACACACACACCTGAGCAGCTGAATCAGGAAGTAAAATACTGGAGATGAGGATCTGAATCATGAGTACAGAACAGGTAAACCGAGTCTTTAATGCTGGGAGGAAAAGGAAGCGAGTGAGTCTGAGACGGCGGCGTTTTTGGGCGTGGCCACTGCATCCTGCGCCAGGCTGCTGATGGCGCGCGCCAGGTTGTTGATGGCTTCGATCTTCCTCTCCTCCAGCGCTTTCTGCTGAGCCCACATGTTCAGCTTGCGCTCCTGGAGCTCCAGGTACAGCTGCAGAACGTCCTGGGGAGGCCGGGCAGGGGTGGGAGAAGGGGCGGGGCTGGGGGAGGGGGTTGTGAGGGTAGGCGTGGGCAGGATGGGCGTGTAGTGTTTACTCGCCATGGCTTTCCCCAGCTTGGTGTTGCTCAGCTTGGCTTTGCGCCGAGCCTCGATCTCCTCGTAGCTGCGGCCGAGAACCTCGTGCATGGCCCTGAAGAACTCCCAGTGCACGCCGTGGGCTCCGAGGCGCTTCGCGCGTTCTGCGTTCTTCCTGTACGTCGCCAGCATGTTCCTCCACTTCAGGTCGCACTCGAAGGCTCGGGCCGGGACGTCCGCGTAGCCCTCGGCTCTCAGCCTCGCCGTCACCCGCTCGGCCACGCCCTCCCACAGTCTCTTCTTCTTACACACCGGCTGATCGAACTCCGGCTCCATCTCCAGACGAACACGGACCAAGTGCCACGTGGCCTGTAACGTCCACACGAACTCTGGAAAGAAAAAAAAAAAAAAGAGACGGATTAAAATTGAGATCTTTAATATTTAAAAAAAAGGTTATATTTATCTAATAATAATAATTTACCATAATTTATAAAATGCAACAATAAAAAAAAAACTCCGGTGTTTCAATTTGTTAATTATGTATTTGTTGATAAACAAGTACATGCAGTACACAACGTTCATTTATACACACACACACACACACACACACACACACAAGGTATACACTATATATATAAATATATATATAAATTTGTGAGGTCCAGAAAAACACTATCCAATACATACATAAATAAAGAAATAAATAAGTGAAACCTCACTTTTGAAACGAGATGCTCTGCAGTGCCCGATGATGAGCAAATAAATGATTCTAAATAAACTTTAGAAATTATTTACAATCCATTCATTGAATTCATAAAAAAGAAAAAGAATAATCTTTACTTTTTCTCCCCACAGTAGTGTACACACCATCCGAATAAAGATTGGGAAAATATTCAAATATAAATTCAAATATAATTATTTTTCTCATTATATGCAATACATTATTATTATTTTGAAATAAATTAAATTTATATTTTTCACATTAATATGAAAATGTCCACACACACGCGCTCATTATATATATATATATACACACACACACACACACACACTATAATTGTGTGTGTAAATATTAATATATAGATTTATTTGTAAATTGTTGGTAAATTATTTGCAATAATAGTTTTGTAAACTTATAAAAGTACAGATCTGTAAAATATTCCTGCTGTTTTAATGTTAATTTAAAAACCCGTTCTACTCTGTGTTTTCTCTTTAAAGTCGTTTTAAAGACAAACAGAAAGAAGTATTTTTAATAAAGATAGTTAGTCGGTTACTCCGTGTCACCGCTGGGGCTGTTTACAGGTAAACACGGGCTAAATCCCGAATAGCGCTCTACAACACCAGTAGTGCACTTCATAGCGATCGGGATTGATGAACGTCACGTCCTACGTAGGGCACCTATCTAGGAGGTCATCGAGTATTTTAGGATTCCGCCAGGTTTATTTACCAGTTTTCGACTTTTCGGTGTCCAGCGGTGAAACTTTGGTGTTTGAATTTTCCACCTCGATGCTGTCCGCGTCTAAAGACCCAACCCCCTCCATTCGGACACTTTAAACGTCTTAAATGGTTAATTTTAGATTAAAGTTGCCAAACGGGTTGATGCTGATATCGTGGAGTTTAACAACGGCGGCTCTGATAGCGATGATTATAACAACGACCTGCTTCTCAGCGGTTTTTTCCTGGAAGTCAGCGCGAGGGCGTGGAGAGGATTATGGGAAATGTAGTCGATGTTTGTTACGAACGAACACTTGTTTTCCAGCGTCGAAATCAAACCATGGTCTCTTTTCTGTCGTAACACAATAAACCGTGAGTTCTTTACACGGATGTAACGCGAACTACTTCGAGTTGAATCGCGTGTTTATTTCACGCGGAGAGAAATCTTACGTAAAAACTACAACGCCCATGATCCTGAGGGAGACGCCAGGAACACGCGCGCGCCCCCCTCTTTTTTCTCTTTCCGTCGTTCTATAAAAGATGGCGTCGGTGCAAAAAACCGAGACGGTTGCTTTTGTTTGAACACATGAAACTGGGCCTGAGGAGGGCAGAATAACGGAAAATCATAATCAGCCTGCGATAAACCATCAAAACATAACCAGATATGAAATGATAATTAATCGCCGTTAAGTTTGTACTTCGCTCGAGGGCCTACAACTCGGGCCTGCTGGTTGTTTATGGAGCGGACGCGGTCGGTGAAAAAAAACTCGATTTCCCAGCAGCACTTTCGAAAGGTGACGTCAGTAATACGCTTTATTTCCGGTGGAATTGGTTAGTGTAGTATTTTTTGTGTGTGCTGATTTTTTTTATTGCAAGTTTTCTTTTTTCTTTTTTTCTTCTTCTTAATTATCATTTAAATATTGGACATTTTTTCTTTGTTTGTTTGTTTAATCCCAATCTCAGGATCATGTGCAGCTTATTTTTAAGCAGGCCATAAAAGGGTTCTGCTAAAAAGATATTAGAAGTGTGTGTGTGTGTGTGTGTGTGTGTGTAGGGTGTATTAAAACCAACATGGCCACCCGGGCAGAACAGGAAGAAAAGCACCCGAGTAGCCGAACAGGCTCGTCCTCTCCGTCCCCTGAGTCCTCTCTGTCATGGTGCCTGGTCCAGCTGAGCAAATCCAGCCCCAGAGCGGACGCCCTGACCTGCGCCGACCCCAAACCCTCCAGAGACGCAGACAAGCGTTTCAGGGCGGGCCAGTGGAGGGCTCTGGTGGCCATCCGCACCCACCACATTAAAGGGGGAAGCAGCAGGATTGGGCGGTACCAGGCACAGGGCGGTTTGCCCCCCCTACTGGCCATCCTGCGCAGACCGGAGAGCTCCAGGAAGATCCTGGACCTGACCCTCAGCATCCTGGCCAACTGCTGCACCGAGAAGGCGACGCGAGCCGAGGTGAGCGAGAAATCAGGACCGCGATTAATATCCCCTGCGGTTTTAATTACTTGCTTACTTAATTACTTAATTAATTAATTCATTAAACAAACAAACATACGACCTCTGACCTTTACACATTTACACAACTGCTGTCAGGTAAACGTCGACAAAATCCCTCAACATTTAACAGTGAAGTACGTCTTGTAATAAACGTCTTGACTGATTTAAAGGCGTAAAAATAAAACTTTAAAGTGCAGCACAGTTCTTATCGAACACGTCGTTTCCTCTTTCAGGTGCGGAGGCTGGGCGGTGTTCCTCTCGTAGGTGAGTCTCTCGAACTACGTTTGTCGTTTATGTCCTGGTTACTAAGGACAAGAATTTGGACTGGTTTCCATGCAGTGAGAAAAGAACAGAACAACCTTCTTCACCCCAAACTCACAAGTCAGGTTCAAATACGCAAATACGAGACGAAATCCTTCTCCTGAAGGGTTCGTGGTATCCCTACGCCATCAGAACTGCACGTTCTTACCGTCTGGAAAAAGCGGTTCCGTCACTGAAGGGGAGCGAGTCGACACCTGAAGACTTCACTGAAGATGTTTCCTTTAAAGGAATGGTTTGGGAATGAAGTTCTGCATGAGTGATCTGAAAGATTTTTGCTCTTCACTGCATCGTATTGTTGTGTGTGTGTGTGTGTGTGTGTGTGTGTTTGATGATTCCTGTTCTCAGTGGCGGTCCTGAAGAGGCACGCGTCCGTGGAGACGGTGGAGAACCGAGCGGCTCGTGCTTTGGGGAACCTCGCCATGGACCCCGAGGGCTCGGCACAGATTCACTCCGCAGGTCCGTGACTACGTTTTAACCCCGCCTTCTCCAACGCCAACAACCCCTGTCAATCAAATGAAACCCTGCCACTCAAATTTCTGTGGAACGTTTGCATGTGGAAGCGTTTCTGTTGTTTTAGATGTCTCTCTGTCTCTCCCTCTCTCATGCAGGTGGTGTTCCTCCTCTCCTCCTCTGTCTGTCCCTGTCCAGCTCCCCATCGTCTCCCTCGTCTCCCTCCAACGTCCCTCCTCCTCCGGCTGCGTCGTCCTCCACACTCGAGCGCACTCAGTCAGCCGTCCGCGCTCTCTTCTACCTCTCAGACACGCCCTCCAACCGTCTCTCTCTGCTCTCCCAGGGTGCCCTGCCCACCCTGGCGCTCTTCCTCGCCCCCGAGTACCCCCTGGGCCTGAGGCGGGCGTGTCTCCGCGCTCTCCACGAGCTGACGCGGGGCTGCGGCGCCGAGTGTGCCCGAGAGGTGTCTGTCTCCGGGGTGCTGTCTCAACTCGGCCCGCTGGCGTCAGGAGAGGGGGACGGGGCTCTGGAGGAGCTGGCGCTGAAGACTCTCGCTAACCTGTGCTCTCAGGGCTGCCTGCGCCCCCTGGTGGGCTCGCTGGGCGTCATTCAGAAGTTTGCAGAGGAAACGAGAAAGGATCCGCTGAAATCCAGCGTGCTGTTCAAGGCTCTGTGTTTGTGCTGTAAAGAGGCGGTGAACCGCGCGAAGGTGAAGGAAAGCGGCGGACTCGACGTGCTGATCGGATTCCTGGCAGCCTATCAGAATCATCCTTTGACGCGATTGGCTGTCTTGGCGTGCGTGGACTTCGTGTATGACGAGGCGGCTCTGGAGCAGCTGCAGGAGCTCGGTCTGGTCCCGCTGCTGACGGCACGTCTCGTCGACCTCGCCCGGGGAGACGACTCCAAGATGGACGCCGAGCTCTCGGTGAGCTCTCAGTGCGCCGAGCTCGGGTCGTGTTACGACTCGTTTGACTTTCCTCCTCCTGAGGGGAGCAGAAAGGAGGAGGTGGGGAAGGAGCAGGGTTCCTCCAGCTTCCTGAGCCTCAGGTGAAGCTCTCGCGCTCATAACTTCTCACAAAGACGAGCGTGATGAAGAGGATTTAATAAAGACTGAGTTATATGCTGGCGTTTTTACACTCTGTGTTGTGTGTGTGTGTGTGTGTGTGTGTGTGGTGTTTTAGGTCCTGGTTGCTCTCTGAGGGTTTCATCTCTTCAGAAGTGGAGCTGATGATGTCGCCCTGTGGTTCAGATGGAGATTCGGGTTCTCCTCATCCCACCTGCTCTCCTTCCTCCTCCTCCTCCTCCTCCACTTCCTCTTCACCTTCTCTCGCTCCTGCTGATGGTTCTCCTTCACCACCAGCTCAGCCAAAGCCCGTCTCCTCTCCGTCCGCACGGCCCAAACTCTGCCGTCTGTCCGTCCCCGCGTCTCCTAGTCCGCCCTCCTGCACCTCCACGCCTCAGCCCAAACGTCCCGTTTCTCCCTGTAAATTCTCGTCCCCTCCGAGGAAGCGAGCTCGCACGTCTTCTCTGTCCTCCTCCTCTTCTCGTTCCAGCCTCGTCTCTTTGGACGGACCTCCAGCGATACCGAAGACGCCCGTGTTCCAGCACCCGTATCACCCCGAGCCGTGGGCGCCGGAGTCTCCCATCCTGCTGCTGCTCTCTCGCTTCTCCCACGCCGCGGACCCGAGCGGCGTGCTCGTCACCGCGCCCGTGTTCTCCGCCCTGCTCTACTACCTGACGCAGCACCGCGAGCCGAGCGGACGCTGCTGCCGCATGCTGGTAAGGATCAGCTACAACCTGAACTGCCTGCAGCCGCTGGTCCGGACCGGCGCCGTCGCGCTCATCAGACACCGCCTCTGTGTCCGGGACTGGGACCGACCGGGCGGGAAGGAGAGACAGACGGACCGAGTGAAGGCTAAAATCAGACAGCTGGGTACGTCTCGTATTAGGTCTAATTTGCATATTCTTGCATATTCGTTCACATTATTGGTGTTTCAAATTTTCTGGGCTATTAATTGATTGATTGATTGATTGATTGATTATGGCTTGCGCGCCTCTAAACTTTTCCCCCCGCAGGTCAGGGGCTGCTGAACAACCTGCGCGTCCAGAGCGAGACCGGATTCGGTTCTGGAGTTCTCACGCACATCGTCCTGTCGGGTTCAGAGAGCGATAAACTCCACTGCGTCCTCTCGCTGCCGCTGATCACCAGGTACGTCCGGCCACGGCGTCGGCGTACGTTCGGACGCATACGTTCGGACGTTTACGTCACTCGCTACTCACGACATTTCTTTTTCTTTTTCATTAATTAATTCATTAATATATTCCACAATACTTCAGCGTTAATTTTTCATTTTTTCTGCAGCAACCGAGTCCTGCTGAAGAAGCTGCTTTTGGACAGCGGCGGTCTGATCTCCGCTCTCGAACCACTCCTCTGTCTGGACGACGAAGACGACGGCACCGATAAATGCAGAACCTTCCTCTCCGCTTGGATCTGCCCACCTGAACAGGCGTGCGCTTCCAGGTACCACTCGCTGTACGCGTCTCTTCTGATCGGCTGCCTGTCTAGTCTCCTGGCGGGGTCGAAGGTCAAGCCGGACAGTCCCGGCGATTTGGAAAACCCGAGGCAGGATCCGGATTCTTCTTCCTGTCCGTGTCTTTACCAAACTTCCGACCACGACCTGAGCTTCCTGTTGGACGACGGGAGTCTGCTTCCAGCCAGTCGGGGAGTGGTTTCCGGGGAAGTGGGCGTGGCGGAGTCGGAGTACTTCCGTGCGTTACTGAGCGGCAGGTTCGATGAAGCGCAGAGGTCGAGCGGAGACGCTGTGTGTATCCGAGACGTGAGCCGGGGAATGCTGCTGCCTGTGCTTCATTACCTTCACGGCTGCAGGATGACCGGAGACGGAGACGGACGCTGCCTCGTTTTGTCCTCGCTGGTCTCCGGAGGTCTGACGGGAGGTCACGCGGTGTTTCAGAAGACTCCTCTAGCTGAAGTGATGATTGGAGCCAGTCGGTTTTTGGTTCCCGGTTTACAGAGGACAGCCGAGGACCTGTGCGTGTCCGTGCTGTCCTCTCTGGCGTCCGAAGTCGACGGTCGATTTCCATGGAAACCTCCCGGCGCTCCGAAACGCCACCGCGCTCCCGACACCACGGACGAGGGCGGCGCTCTGCGCTCCGTCCTGCCACAGGCCTACTGGTTCTCCCAGCGCTACTCCTACTCCCGACTCGGATTGTCCTGCTTGTCCATCCTGCTGCGTCCTCAGCTGCCTCCGTCCGTCTCCTCCGACTGCCTCCTCCGTCTGGTCCGGAAGGCAGACTGCACCGAGAGCCTGCGCCAGGACCTGCTGAGTCTCGCTACCGCCGCGCTGAGCTAACGCCGCCGTCGGGAATTTTCCCTCGGACTTCAATCGGTCAAAGGCGGAGATTCGGAGCGACGTTCCGACAGACTCCCGAGCTCCTCTGTTGCATCCAGACGCAGCGGAGTCGGCGTTCCTCAGACTTTACACTGCGCTCCAACAGAGCGATTGTTTGCGTTTTCTTTTTGATCCGGTATACGACGACGCGTAAGGTCTGTTCACACTGAACAAGTGCCGTTTTTGCACAAATACGGAGCGCGATCAGATTTCTAAATAAACAAATCCAGTTCTGTTAAGACCTCCTGAAGACGCCGCCTTCCTGCCGTCACGCTTCGGTTTGTCAGAGATCAGCCAATCAGATGCAGCCTTTTGAATTTGAATTCTCCATTTTGGTCTTCCATCCACACCAAAGTGTCATTTTTACTACCACTAACTCTCGCTGCATGGATCTAGACCAGGCGTGTCCGGTCTTATCCGGAAAGGGTCGGTGTGTGGTGCAGGGTTCCATTGATCGATTAAACCGGTGGAATCCGGATAAGATCGGACACGCCTGATATATAGGAACCGTTGATGTTTGTTGTCCTGCGATTGGTTCCAGATTGTCATGTGATCCAGCTGTGCATCGATGGCATCCGGTTCAGGTCGCGTGTACGAGTTTTTTGGTTTTTTTTGCACGTGCTCAGTACAACGTCGGACCTTCAGGCGAATTTGAACTACGTTGCTACGAGTGATCGCTCAGAAATACACCAGTTGCCCCCCAGAAAATAAGTAAAACTGTCAGATCAGTATATGGATTTAAAATGATTGACAGCTGTATATTAATTGAATGAATGTTAATAGTTTATAATTTTTTTTCTTCTTTCGGGATGTTGTAGCACTTGCACGGCGCAGTCTCTCTTCCTGCGCGACGTCACGCGGCTTTGCTCGTTTTCTTTCGGCCTTTTTTCTTTCTTTCTTTTCTTTAAGACGCCGCGCCCCGCGTCTCCGTGTTTATTTGTTTGCCGAAGAGGCCGAACGCGTGAAGAACCCGTTTTTGTTTATGACGTTTATTCTCGTCGTCTTCAGTGTGAATAAACCTCGAGAGGAGAAGCGTTCGAGAATAGTTTTGCGATCCTTATTTGCTGAGAACAAGAGGAATAAAGGAAAAGTTTATATTCTATTATATATATTATATATTTCTTGGCTTCAGATATTTTTGTTTGGATGATTTTTTTTTTTTTAAATGAATGTTGTGGTCCAGTTCTTCCCCTTGTGCCATTCCTGATGTGGTGTTTGTGTTGTTATTTTTTGAGTACCACGTGTGTAGCGTAAACGTTCAGGAATGACTCGTCGTACGGAGCTGTGATGTATCCGATACGTTAACGACGCTGCATCGAAGAGCGATTTGATTTCCTTACTCGTGTTGTTGTAATATAAGAGATTTACGCGGGTGTAGCTTGTGCCGTTGTACAGTTGTGCGATTACGTCAGGGATAGAGTAAAGTTTATGTTCTATTTTTCATTCCTTAATTTTTCTACACACACACACACACATACAGAGAGTGTATTCAGTGTATTAAGATATCTGAGGCCAGTTTCCTCGTGTGATAAGAAAAATAAAAACGCCTCTCCACTTTAACGCCGTTTCGTTTTTGTTTCTTTATTTCAGTCAAGGTTAAACTTTTTCTGTTCATGCAGTAGGTTTAGGTTGCGCCGTTCCACACGTGGCCTCCGGGCGGCACTGTTGCTCAGTGGTGGTGGTGCGAGTGCTCGTAGCCGGTGGGCAGAGCGTTGGTGTGAGGGTTGTGGAACAGCGAGTGGTTTCCGTCACCCCACGGCCACGGCTGAGAGAGAGAGAAACTCGGTAAGTCACTGAATCTCACACACACACACACACACATTTACAGATTTGTTACACACGCCTTTGATTAATTCTGACCGTCACCACCCTGACGCTGATTACTTTCCTACAACGGTCCGACCCCGAGTGTTTTATTCCCCTTACACCGCTGCAGTTTACCGAGAAACCACAACTCGCTAACCTCTGCCCGTTACACGGCGCTGACACTGGAGACTCCTTCCTCTAAACCTAGAAACCGTAACGGATCAGAACCAGTGCGTTATTTAATTCTACATAAACCAGCGATCAGAGCCTCTGTTCTGGAAAAATTCATCAACACCTTCTGACCAATCACAGTCCAGAGGCGGCGTGAGCGGTCGGCGGCGGTGAAAATCATCGGTAGAATTTTTGCACGGTGGCGTGCATAAGTTTGCACACCCGCATGATTGAAATGAGAGAAAATAAATTGAATCTGCATCAAGCTGTAGCGTGTTCGGATTATTATATCAGATATTTAAAATAGATACATTATAAATATGTTCTAATACTTTTTTTCTCCTATAACTGTAACTGCATCATCAGTGCTTTAAAAAAAAAAAAAACGAAAAGAAAAAAAACCCCATGATGTTAATGATGGTTTTAAGTCTCTGTTATGCACGTGGACGTGATGTTCACTATAAACACGCCCTGAACCGATCTCTGGTCCTGCCTTTGTCCTCCAGGTCTCGTCTCCTCTCCACACAGGAAGTGACGCCGTGCGTACCTTGGTGCGAATGCGCAGGTGAGGGTATGGGACGAACTCGGGCTGCTCGTGGGAGCCAGCCTGGTGCTTCAGGTAAGCGTTTAGCATGCACACTGCCACGCCCGGTAACGCCAGCACGAACGTCAGGATCCTCCACGTCTTACCTGTGCGTTACAAATAAAATAAAAACATTGAAAAAAATCACATTTCATCATCACCATGTTAGCGGTGTTTCAAAATCCCTCACTGAGCTTCTACAACCGATTTATTAAACAGCTACGAGACGGCTTTTTAAAAAAATTTTATTTGAACCTTCTATGACACGTCTAGTTGTATTTGATCTTTTCCCCAAAAATATTCACAAATGAATCATTTAAACCGTCAGGGACCCGGACGGAGCGTGTACTTTAGACGAATAAACAAACAAATAAAAGCAGTAAACACGTCACTCGGCGCATCAGAGCACACTGAACACTCACGTGGAAGGCCAAAAGGGCCACTGGGTTTTTAACAAAAGTTATACTTTTAATACAGCGTAAACATTGACGTTTGATGCTGTAAATTGCGGCATAGCATTTAACACCAATGTGTAAAAAAATAAAAATAAATAAATAAAATAAAAACAATGTGCAAGGATTCTACAGCGTCGTCACCACGCGTGTGGTTTCGAATCGTGGAACTGTTAGTGTTCCAGTTTGTCGGAGAATGAAAATAATTAATTTGTGTCTTATAACAGAAATCACGATCCAGCATTCAGCTGCGCTCTGGTCAAAAATTTCAATCAGCAGTAAAAGTTTTATACGGTGGTGTGCATATGTTTGCACACCCCATGATCGAAAATGAAAGAAAATTCTTCCCTGGATTCTTCCTGTAAGCTCCTTAATTAAAAAAAAAAAAAGGTTTCTAAATTACTTTTTATTGTCTTTTTTTTTCTTTTCTTTTTTTCTTTTCTCACGCCGTTGTTAAATGCTATTAGGTAATTTATTGCATTTTGGCGTTTTTTTTTATGGCAAATGTGTCCCTTTTGGTGTTCCATATACACGCCCATAATGATGAATGCTGCATTCAACGGTTAGTTTTTATTTGCTGTAAATTTTTATAAATATATATATATTTTTTATATACAAATCCTGCAAACTTTATATAAAATAGTTTCACATTAATCTTCCTTTTCTTATTAAAAAAAAAAACCTTCTATATGTTTAGCATTCTCCAATACAGTACAGATATTAATATACAAATAGAGCTTCAGGATTTTTGGGACCTGTTTGTTATGACTGTACTGATGATGCTGAGAGGTAAAGACAAGAGCGCTAAAGAGTTGAAATTAAAAGCAAGAGTGCACCTCCTCTCTCGTGGCCTCCGTGCGATGCAGCGGCGAGGACGCGGCGAGCCACCGCAGACGACGCAGACGACGCCATTCCCTCTGCAGAGCAGACGAGAAGCTGCAGTACATCATCATTGCTGTGATAGCTGAGCAGATTAAACACTCTTCCTCGCGTCAGAGCGATTTAAAAAGAGTCTCGTTAATCTCCTTGATCTGGAATTAGACACGTTAACCTGCGCAAACTCAAAATGGCCGCCGGATATTTCCTCGCATCAGTTTACAGCAGCTTTCGTATTTCAGTGTTTCTTCGTGTAGGTGCTGGAGAGACGAAGGCACCGTTTTCTGCAGAGGAACATTTAACGCTCGCGTACATCATGCGTTTGAGCAAGCACATGCGCTATGTGAGCAAAAGTATGTGCGCCCTTGAACATCACACCTGACCATATGTGGTTCGTGGGAAGCTCACAGTTGTGTAGAACGTCTCTGTAGGCTGAAAGCGTTGTATACACGTTCCTTTCACTGGAACTAAGAGGTCTAGACCTGTTCCAGCATGACACGCAGGAGGTGCGAGCTCCATGAAGACGTGGTGTGGGAAGGTTGGAAGAACTCGAGTGTCTTGCACAGATCCCTGACCTCCACCCCACGGACTCATCACCTTCGGGACGCGCTGGAGTCTCCTCACATCAACGTCAGCACCTGACCTCAACCTCCCTAACGCTGTTGTAGCTGAATGAACACTAATCCCCACAGCCACGCCCCAAAATCCCCACAGCCACGCCCCAAAATCCCCACAGCCACGCCCCAAAATCTAGTATTACAGCAAAGGGGGAAGAAATCTGGAATGAGATGTGCACCCCTGCACTTACTTGTAGCCGTATACTGTGTGGATATATACTGTGTGTGTGTGTGTGTGTGTGTGTGTGTGTATAATATCAGCAGGTCAGTAAGAAAAAAAGCTTAATAATTAACGACGTCTAAATATTAACTTCACGTTAATGTCTAATATAAACACCTCCAGAGAAGGTCATGAAGTAGGGAGGAGAGTTTGTGTTGCGTATTTTACTGCTGTAGCAAAAACAGAAAAGTGTGTGATCTTCCAGGGGCCTGCTCCTGCTCCTGCTCCTGCTCCGTCCTTCAGGACGTTCCCTCGGCCCACCTGTTGTTTTTGTTATTTTTTTTTTTAAAGCATGATCAGGATTAAAGCGATTATCCGGATTAATTAGCGTTTTAAAGTTCGTACTGCTGTCGTACGGAGAGAAAAGCGAGCTCTGCACACGCGGGCCGTGTTCGTGAGAAAGGAATAATGTTTCATATCGAGTGTGAAGACGAACCCTGCTGGAAAAGAAAGTTCTCATGATGATGTATTTTTATTTCTTACAGAGACCAGTGCACTCACTCGTTTGTCCTGACGGATGGTCGGAAGATCAGATGAACGGCTGGTTTTTCTTCTGTTTTCTGGTCGTTATTGTTGGACTCGTGGTGTATGTTCTGTGTCTCGTCCGAGTGTTTGTCCTTCAGTCTGTCCTGCTCCTGACTATCAGACTCCTCCCCGGTGCAGTCTGTCCGTCTGCCAAGAAGCGAGTTTATATTTGGTCGAGTGCGCGTACACACACACACACACACACACACACACACACCTGACTGAAACTCGGCTCTGTAATCCGAACTCTGCTGATCTTTCGGGTTTCTAATCTTCAGTCCACGTGTAAATCTCTGTAAAACTTCATCGTTCTGTCGACGTTTTTGGTGTGAAAGTTTGGTTTTGTAAACGTTCCATTATTAAATGCACACCTTGGTGGCCTGGGAGCGTGTGTGAATGCGTGAATTTATAGTCAGACATCTTGGTATCACGACATCCGGTGTGTAAAGGTCCGCTCATCCCGAGGTGGATGTAAAAAGTTTGCACGCCCCTGTTAAAATCGCAGGTTCTTGTGTAAAACAAAGATCATTAAACGAAAATAAATCCTGTCTGATCTTTCTCCGGCTTTTGACGTGACGGAGCGACCGGCAGCGTTCAAGTGAAAGGCGAATAAGAACGAAAGACAAAACTTACAACAGATTGTAAGTTGCGTAAGTATTCACACCCCTTAACTAAGAACACCTTTTGCTTTTAATACAGCGCCCTTGTGTTTCCGTGTGGCGAGCGGATCTCCTGTGCAGAGCCCGCTTCCGGTCCTTCCACAGGTTTTGGACAGGATTTAGATCTGTGCTCTTGACTGCGCATTCCAAAACATTCATCATCTTCTTCTGAAGCCGTTCCTTTTGTTGACTTGGATTTGTGCTTTGATAGATCGGAATTTCAGCTTTCATTTCCTCATATTTACATCTAGGTGTGTGGCTTAGAACATGGTACCTTTTGATTGAACCCACCCACTGGTTGGGTTCAATCAAAGTGATCAAAAATGTTATAACGTGTCACCGACGGGTGTTTTCTTGTTACCCAGGTGTGTTCTGTTAAATCGATTGTTTAAAGAATGAATAGCTCTGAATGTCTCCTCTTGGTCTGAGCTCCAGTTTTCACCTGTGAAGACTGCATTTGTTCAAAAGGAAAAACCAGTATGAAGATCAGAGAGCTCTATATGGGAGCAAAGCGAGCCATGTTGAAGCTGAGAAGAGAGAGAAAATCTATCGGAGACATTGCACAAACACTGGGGATCGCCAGTACAATATGGAATGTCCTGAAAAAGAAAGAAACCGCTGCTGTACCGGGCAACCAGACACGGAACGGGTCGGTCGAGGAAAACGGCAGCTGATGACAGAAACATCGTGAGAGCTGTGAAGGAACAACCCCAAAATACAGGGCAGGGGTGAAGGTCTCACAATCCACCTTTCAAAGAAGATTTCAAGAGCAGAAATGTAGAGAAAGTACCACAAGATGTAAACCTCTCATCAGCAGAAAGAATCAGAAAGCCAGACTGGAATTCGCAAAGAAATCCAGAGATGACCCACAAAAGTTCTGGAACCGAGATGAGATGAACCTCTACCCAACGTGTGGAGAACGAAAGGATCTGCTCGTGATTCAGAACATACAAGCTCTTCAGTCATGCATGGTGGAGGTAGTGTCATGGCGTGGGCTTGCACGGCTGCTTCTGGAACGTTCTCACTGATCTTTATCGATGGTGGACCTCCTGCCACCAAAACTGTTTAACACGTCTAGATGTAAATATCAGGAAACGAAAGCTGTTCTATCGTTTCATATATTCCATCTTTTGATCTCAAGCCCAAATGTCTTCAGTGTTTAGTGAAAACAATAGAACCGGATTGGTGTTTGGAGCAAAGTGTAAAGCTGTGCTGTTACTCGGAGGATAGAGGGAGAGGTTTTGAACACTTGACGCGGAATTTGAGGGACTGAGCCGTTTGGGAGCCGAATGAGTCGGCTCTTACTGGCGAGCTGAACCGATTCCTCTGACTCTACTTCTCGCCAGCGCTTCTTTTAGCCCCGCCCCTTATACGTACGTCACGAGAACATCGAGGATCCGGAAGTAAAAATGTCTTTCGTATTCATTCGTAGCGAGTGTATTTTTATAATTGATTTTTTATTTTTATTTTTTTAATCGTAAATTTTTTGCAAAGCTTTTTCTTGTGAAGTAAAATTAACTACGCTACCTGCACCACTATCGCACCATGGTTCGCGTAACCAAGGAAACGGAGCCGAATTGTGACGAGGTGAGTCGACTCAGAATCGCCACCTGAATTGCACGGTATGCAATTCTCCATCCGTCCACAAGGTGGTGACAAAGATACGAAATAAACGTCTCTTTATGCTGCTCAAACGATTTTTTTAAACATTCGATTAGAAACAGGAGTCAGTCTGTTTTAATAAACCTGTTTTTAGCCCAATTTCTGTAATTCTCTCTCTTTAAATAAATAATCCTCCATGTGCTTCTAGGGTTATTACGCAGGGTGGAAATGCTCCTGGTTTCGAACTGCAGAACAAGTGCTGGATTATTCCCTTCTCAGCTTCAATTACACGCCATTGTGCACTTCTGTTAATAATCCAGTGGCGTGGAAAAGTTTGTGCCCCCGTAGTTTCTGAGTCTAAACTGTGTAGCTTTAACTTAACGTTTCGCAGAGTTCCAGAGTTCGTTTATTGGCGGTTTCTGGTCGAGTCACACAGTTAAAAACAAACTTCACACCCCCAGTTAAATATTCTCGCTAATGGGTTTACCTTATTATTGTGTCTAATGTTCAGCGATCCTTTTTCCTGAGCTGGAGAAGAGGATAAAAAGGAAGAGAGTTATCTTCAACAAGATAATACAATCGAAATATTTCACGTTGCTGTTGTTGTTATTATTAGGGGTGGATCGATGCTGACACTGGAATCGGGTATCAGCCCGATACTTCTGCGACCAACACAAACGGGGTTTCACTTCGGTATCGACGAGCAACAAGATGAACACGTACTGAAAGAGTGTGTGTGTGTGTGTGTGTGTGTGTATGTATAAAGATTTCTTTTAATGACCGTAAAACCAGTTAAGCTCACATTAAATGCCACTGTTGTTGAAATGAGGGTGCACAAACATTTGCACTACACGGCGTGGATCTTTTCCACACATGCACTTGAGACATTATCTTGTACGCCGTCACGAGAACTTAAGTCATGTGTGACTCATACCCCAGTCTTGTGTTCTTTATTATTGCAGGGAACTGCGAAAGGCGTAAATACGGAGGTTTATTTGTCCTCGCCGGAGATTCGCCGTCCCTCCTGCAGTCCTGGCTCTGTTTAATTGTCTGAGACTGGCTCGTGAAAGGTGCGGCCGGGCCGCTCGCCGTGTTCGGCTACGCTCCTGTCCACGTTCCAGGACGCTTTGGTGATTTTCCTTCTCGGACCCAGCCGTTCCACCGCGTCCTTCACTGATGAGTTCAATCAGGTTCGTTATAACAGCATCAGGAAAATCACACGGTGCTGGAATGTGAGTCCCGGGGTCTAATTCTCCTTAAAGAGTTTCAGTGCAGTCTTAAACAAGGTTTTGTTTATATTCAGAAATTCTCTGACAAACCTCTTGTAAGTTTCCTTACCTCATCAAATGCTGGCAGATTCCATTTCTGGAGCAGTTTAGAAAAAGCTGAAAGCTGCCTTTATCCATGAAGAACATGATTATTGTGTTAAGCCCCGCCCCCACTTTTGATTGACACCCTCCCTCGGTGCAGTCCAGTAAAACGGTGGATCTGTTTAAAATCCGATGTTGAGCTTCAAAGCTCCTTTTCTCTTTGATAAACCTGTGTGTGACGCATAAGTAGAACCCTGATCCAAAACCAGCATTCGGTCATTTATTTCTCTAACCCACGCGTCCTCAGCACTCCGATGACGTCTCCGTCCGGACCTAACATTTCGTTAACGTGGTTCCGATGCTAGTAAGAACCTTTTTCTCGGAAAAATCTTGCCGATTAAAGGAGAGGTTTGATTTAGGCCTAGAGTTGGACAGCTGTTCGGGGTCGAGGTCAGGTTTTTAGTCCAATCGACGTCCGTGGATCGGACCCGTTTGTCCAGAATGTCCCACAGACGCCCGATCGGACTGAGATCTGCAGAATTTGGAGGCCGAGGCAACACCTTGGATTCTTTGTCATGTTCCTCAAACCGTTCCTGAACAGTTTTTGCAGTGTGTCCGTGCGCGTTATCCCGGCCCACGCCGCTCCTCACATCGATGAGCCTTGGTCGCCCAGGACCCTGTCGCCCTGTTCTTCCTTGGACCACTTTTGGTCGGTACTAACCACTGCATACCAGAATCTCCTCACAAGACCTCCCACTGTGGAGAAGCTCTGACCCAGTCGTCTATCCGTCACGACTTTTGTCAAAGTCACTCAGGTCCTTGTGCCTATTTTTCCTTCTTCCAACTTTGAGAACTGACTGTTCAGCTGCTGCCTAATAAATAAATCCCGCCCCCCTGACAGGAGCCATCATTACGAGATAATCGACATTCTTTCAACGTTCTGCTGATCTATCAGCATTAAGAGCCTTTATAGATAAGGATGGTCTCCGTCTATGCAGTCTGGAATTCGGACGGTTTAGTCTGACGCCGTTTATGTTCTAACTCTGCCGCGGTCCGTATTAAGACGTTACAGCATTCCACAGACGAACTTATCCAGAGCCCCTTACAACGATCTCATCTATACAACTGAGCAGGTGAGAGTTAAGGGCCATGCTGAAGGGCCCGACAGTGGCAGCTCGGCGGTGCTGGGGTTTGAACTCGTGACCGTCGGAGCTCAAAGTGTTCGCCACCGCGTCCGTTTTCCCTTTGAACGGGGCAAAAATGGAAAGAAAGCACCGATGGGCGTCGGCCTCTGACGGCCTGCGAAGACCGATAGGATGAAACCTTTTGTGGAATTATGATTATTACCAGGATGATCAGCAGTTGAGTCCCCACATGGATTCGTGATGCTGGGTTGCTTGGAAACGGACTACAGAGATGCCAGATTTGTCTTTTGGATTAATTCGCCACCAGTTCTCTGAAGAGCGGCTCTTCAGTGGCGTTATAACGTGTTTCTCCCCCCAACAGCGTGAGTGATGCCCTCGCTGGCATTAGCACACCGTGAGAAGACCGCATACGTGTGTGTGTGTGTCCCTTTGCACTATCCACACAAAACACACGGAAACTTGTTCTTGCGTCCAAAAACAAAGCGGCTGTTCAGGTTCTCGAGCGCTCGGGGCACCAGAACCCGTTCCCTCCCCCATTTTATTTTCTTTAAAACAAACTGAGCTTGTGGAAAGTGGTTTGGTCGTTTGTTTGTTTTTTTTTTGCTGATGATGATGTTGTTGAGTGGATGTGCATGTTGCCAAGCATAACACACACCAGTCCCCCCCCCCCCTTTTTGTGTGTGTGTGTGTGTGTGTGTGTGTGTTTCTGTTTAATTGAATGTTTACTTGATATTATTTACGTCTTCCAGTCTGCTGCTCGGGTTCAACGCGGCCTTTCGGTAGCGCGCGGTAAACACACACACGACACTGTGGTAGTAAAAAAAAAAAAAAAAAGATGAGATATTCATCTGTGTAAAAGCCCGCAGTTTGAAACAACACGAGGGTTGTTTCCATGGTAACAGTGTCCTTTAACATAAATAATCCTATTATTATCTCTCTCTCTCTTTTTTTTTTTCAACTCTGAATATCAGAAAAGATGCGTTTTAAGAATTCGTACATTCCGGGCAACAACGCCATTTAAAAACAAAACAAAAAAACCCCCAAACACACAAACCACAGCTTCTTTGCTGCATTTTCTTCTTAAATGAGTAACAGGGTTGAGGTTTTTAGCGGAGAACTAGCATGCTTTGCTAACGTCCTGAGGATGTCACGGCCGTTCTGACCATCTGTCCCGGTGTCACTGGAAATAAACGCGTGTACTGTTCTTCAGGAGATGATTATGACGGCTTCCTGGTGAAGATCTTCCTCGTGGACTCTGGAATGCTCCGAACGTTTGTGTTTAAGCGTCAGGCTCGAGTGAGCGAAGCTGCAGTGTACGTGAGCTGTAACGGAGGACGTGTGGAAAAGGATGAGTCGAGCTCAAGACCTTAAACGTGTTCGCTCATAAACGCTGGAGTATTTTAATTATAAATACTCGTCGTCGTGGAGGAAACCTCGTGCGCCTGCGTTTACAGGTCTGTGTGTGTGCGTGTGTGTGTGTGTGTGTGTGTGTGTGTGCGTGCGTATCACATTACCCATGCATGTGAAGAAAGTGAGGCTGCGACTGTTTTTCACACTGTGGTGTTTTTAGTGTGATTTTTTGTGTGTGTGTGTGTGTATGTGTGTGAGATCGCACGAGTCCGATGTGTGAACGTGTTGCTTTGTGCGTTATCGTCCTCGATGCATGAAAGTCCTCCCATGATCCCGTGCTGCAGACGCGGAGGCACGAGGGGTTTCAGTCTGTAACAGCAGCTGGACGTCTGGCTCCATGTTATTACGGTCAGCAGCGCTGTCTTAGTGTGTGTACACTCGCTCATCCACACACACACACACACACACACACACACCCCTTTACATTGTCTCTTTTCTGCCCTCAGTCTAATACACATTCACTTTCATCAGTTCTGAAATAAAAACAAAACAACAAACAAATGTGGTCATGATGTCACGTTTCTCCATTAAACATTAAATTAGGCCGCGCTTCGGGGGGGCGGAGCTCAGCTGTCTTTTAACATTAAATATAATTTAATATCGTGTCGCGTCACGTTACAGAGAAACCACGAATGTGTAAACTCCTCCGTCCTGAAAATGTCTTTAAAAAAAAAAAAAAAAAAAACCCTTCGTTCGTTCCAGCTTTTCCTCTCGCACTGGAGACTCCTTCCATAAATGTTCAAGGCCAACGGCGCAACGTTTACGCACGGCGCTTTTTGGTCCGCTGACGTGGCGCGTCCCTGCGAGCGAGCTGTTACTATGGGAACGGTGGTGTATTAGAACGAGCGCGTGAATCGTAAACACACGTGCGTGCGATGTGAAGCTGCGCTGCTGTCACGGAGAATTACTCAACAGTGATCCGAGATCTTCGTCTCCGGAGCTGCACAGACATTCCTGATCATGATGGAGAACCACAACGCGTTACTACAACAACAACAACAACAACAACAACAAGCGAGCAGTATAGACTCCGTGTACGTTTTGACTCGGCCGTACAGCAGACAGGAAGTCGCGCTCGCACTCCACAGGTACACTGCGTCCATATTTCTCCATCTTTCTCTCGGCCTATTTTGACCCACATTCCCTCGTTCGGCCCAGGTGTGTCTCCCGCTTTTAGCCACAGTGTTTAATTTTAGACGTAACGGTCCATGCAGGAATGCATGGCTAGACTTTTCCACTCCTGCGTTCACTCACACGGCGATGCCGGTTGCGCGTCGGTGACCGTGATGCCAGGCGGTGGTTCCTTTATCGCCTGCAGCTGGCGGGGGAAATAAAACCACGCCCGTGTGTGCGTGATGGATATTTTCCGTACAGGTGTTGTGGGAAGATGTTCTACGTCCGTTCTTGATGAAATTCCGGGAACGTTCCGATCGTACGCGTGTCTCGGGCTTGATTTCGTGAAGCACAGCGAGGACGATGAGGCGATGGGTCAGAGTGGTGTCTCGGGAGTGTGTAGGAGTGAGAGATTGATTGTGTACGAGAGATGAACCGCGTGAGGTCAGAGAGGAGGAGGAGCAACCGGGCACGACGACGCTGTAGACGCTTATCTGAAACCTGCAGAAGAGTCGTTGTTGTACAGAACCTTTTGACTTTATGTACAGGTCTGTAAACGTCAGATCAGTGCGACACACACATCACCGCAATCGTGGAATGAGCCGGGACGTGTCCGAGACGAAGTTGTGTGTGTGTGTGTGTGCTACAGTTAAAGTCTGATGTTTGTTTACACAGTGCGTATCACGTTATCGATGCACGTGAAGAAAGTGAGACTGCGAATGTTTTTAACACTGGTTTTTAGTGTGATTAGTTTGATTGTGTGTGTGTGTGTGTGTGTGTGTGTGTGTGTGTGTGTGTGTGATCACACGAGTCCGAAGTGTGAACGTGTTGCTTTGTGTGTTATCGTCCTCGCGGCATGAAAGTCCTCCCATGATCCCGTGCTGCAAATCGAGCAGACGCGGAGATGCGAGGGGTTTCAGTCTGTACGTTTACACGGACAACGACAATCCGATGTTAATCCGATATTAAGACGATACTCTGATTAAGAAACGAGCATGTAAACAGATTACTGATGACCTTAATCTGATTAAAGTCACACTCGAAGTAAACAGTAATGGGATTAAGACGTGTGGAGTATTCCTGTTTTAGTCGCGATATCGACGTGCGTTACAGACATGTACACACCTTAATCATACTATTAACCTCGTGTGGGAGTTTTCACCGCATCGTGGCACCGGACACGTACACACACGGCAGCGCTCGACCGTTTTACGCCAAACAAGAGCACGGCTGCGTCCCAAACCGCGTTCTTACCGGCTGTATAGTAGGAGAAATACATACAAAAATTCAATAAAAACACCCAGAACTGTAAACGCTCCCGTAACGAAGACGCACTGTACGTCGATACGTGAAATTCCGGAGGGACGTCGGACGTAACGGTGACGTAACGACGTGTGGCGTTAATCGATCTACGTTCTAGAACATGTAAAACAGGAACATGAAAGGAGTATTCTAAAAGCGACTCATGTAAACACCTTAATCAGAATATTGTCTTATTCAGAATAAGGTCAGTGATTAGATTACTGCTGTCCGTGAAAACGTCGTCCGTCTGGAACAGCAGCTGCTCGTCTGGACGTCTGGCTCCATGTTATTACGGGCAGCTCCACTGTCTTAGTGTGTGTACACTCACTCATCAAAAAACACCCCCCCCCTTTTATCTCTGTACATTTTAACCCCCCCCCCAGTCTACAACCCCAATTCCGAAAAAGTTGGGACAGTATGGAAAATGCATAAATACAAACAGAAAAAGGACTGTACTACGCTGAAAACACGATCATTAACACGTTATTTGAGGTTTCACTTTGGGAGTTTCATTTATTTTTGGAAACATACACGCATTACAAATCTGACAACCGCAACACACTCCAAAAAAGTTGGGACAGTCGACTGTTTACCGCTGTGTACCATCCGCTTTCCTTTCAATAACACTTATTAAGCGTTTGGCCGCTGAGTGAAGACACCTGCTGGTTATGTTTAGCGAGCGGAATTTTCCACCGTTCAACCGTTACACATTTCTTCAGCGCCTCTCTCTCTCTCGCTCTCGCTATTGAAGTTAATAAGGCGTTACCTCTGACTGTTACAAAGCACTGTCTCTGGACCAGTGACTTCACACGTGTTTGTGTGGAGATTAGAATAGAAACGATAAGGGTGTACTATAGAGCTGTGATTCGTGGCCGCGCCACTGTCAGGGCAGCGCGGTGGTGTAATGGCGTCAGCGTAAACGTCCTCGGGCTCGGCAGATGATCGTTTGTTTTCCAGCAGGAAGGAGGAACAGAGCGCTACTGTGTGACCCGCGGAGAACATTGACTCAACCGCAGAATAAACAGCTACTGAAGGACGAGAGCCAGCGTGTGGGGATCGACCCGGGACCCGGGCGGCGGCCCGAGCCGAGACGTGAACGCTGAAAGTGCGGTCTGTGCGGTGGAGGACTGAGCACTTCCTTTTCCTCCTGTCTCTGTTCTTTGTTGGACAGACGCACTCTGTGTTTTTTTTTTGCTCGTAGACACCCGGGTAAATCTTTGACATGGAACAATCCATCACCAGTATTGTCCCTGTCTGAGCGTGTCCGCGGGGAGCTGGAGGAATCTTCCGTTGGCACATCTCGAGATATCGGCGCTGATCCAAGAGGAATGATCCAAGTGTTAGCGCAGAGCTCACTGAACAGATTTAGGGTTTAAACAGTGCAAGTGTTTGAGCAGCGGCATGGTTTTGCCCCTGTAGTCTGGCCTGATGAGAACCCTTTTGCTTCGAGAACCACAAACCTGGAGGATCGATGGGTTTATTATTGTTTTCTCGATCGACCGAATCCATTTCGTCCGTTACACTTTATTTTAAAACCTACATAAACCGATAAACTTTTATCAACCCTGATTCCGTCTGACGTCGGCGCTCGTAAAGACGGGTGTATGTAAATGTCGTGATTATGGAGCTACGTATACATATAAAACCGATTCCGTAAACACACACGCATTCATCAGACCGATTCCGACTGACTCCCTCGGCATAAACGTGACGCGGCGCCACCTGTCACCTGACTTCGTAGCTTGAGTCAGGGAAAATATTTCTCGTTAAAATGTCATAACTTTGTCATTATAAGCGTTCATAAAATGTTTAATAGGCAGAAAATGTACGGTTTACTTGCGTGTCAGTCTGAATATACACGATATAACTTATTACAGTGTGATGAAGGTCCGTGTCATGACCGTTTACTACTGTACGTCAGTGTTGTTATACCCTCCACATACTGAGTTTAAAAAAACAAAACACTCGGTCTGAATTTTCAGTTAATCTCTCGCGTCTTGCCGTGCCGCATTATTACCTGTTAAATGCCTCTGTATGCACTGAGCGAGTAAACCGAGGCAGCTGTTATGACTTTTCATGCGTATTAGAGTTTTTATTTCTCAGTTCCACATTGCAGTATTCCAAACGTCCTGGAAACTGATCAGTGCTGTGACTCCATCACAACCGCTTCTTATCCTGTCTGAGGCTTTCGGGGGCTCTTTTGCCTTTTATCTTGTCCCCCTGTAAGTAAAATCTGCTCCTGGTGATCAGATGATGGACCTCGACAATCAGTGCGTTTTTCATGTCCGGACTAAAAGATCTCCGTGATGAATTTCCGAGCCCTGATCCCTGAGCGTTTGGTTGGGTGGAGTTGACTTTAAAGTTCTGCTCCATCTGGTGTCCCTCCATCAATAACGCCATAACACTACCACCACCATGTTTCACTTTCTTACCAGTGAATGTTTGTCTAATTGATCTCAAAACGTCTGCTTGTTCCCCCCCTGGCTCCTTACAGAAAGCTTCACCAGGTCCATGATGTGTATATATATTTTGTTTCCTTGTTAAAATGGCGTCTTAATTTTGAACCAATCGGAATAAAGCGATCAGCAGCGCTGTGGTTTAAATGTAATTACAAATCGACCTCTGTGTGAGTAATCTTCACCTCCTTCTCAGTTTCACATTCTCGTGTCAGTTGAGCTAATATGCCTCTCTCTTTCTCTCTCTCTCTCTCTCACACACACACACACACACACACACGCATTCCTCTCTTCTCGCCCTCTTTGAGTCATTTTTCCATTCTGGGTCATTTTTCTCGTTCGCTGCTTCTCTGTATAAATGTATTAGGTATGTTTTGGCCTCGGCTCATGTCTGGAAGCCCCCCTTCGTCTGGCACCGGCTCAGAGTCTCCATCAGCCCCTCTGTCCTTACTAACCCTCTCAGGTCCTAAAGTGACACCACCGTGTATATCTGCCTCATTTCTAATGAACTGACTGGCCTTGTTTGTTAAATATCTTCCAGACGATGTTCTAGAGCTCAAACTCCTTCCTGTGTAAGAAACGGGGGAAAAAAATACACAAAAGCAAACCCAAAAAGACCCTTTTGTGATCGAAGCAAAGATTCTACAGGTTATAATTACCTTTAGATTTATTTATTAGACACGGTAACGTCGCGGAACGTCCGATAAACTTGAAATAAGTCAGTTCCTGTCCCAAGGCAGCTCTAACCGGTCTTTCCCTCACCAGTCTCTCTGAAAGTTAGACCAAATATATTGAAATGGCTATAAATAATAATAATAAAAAAAAAACGCAGCTCGTTAGCGCAAAGCGTAAATCCGTCTTTCCTGAAGATGAAGAAGCAAAAACTGTTACGTAGCGCTGACACTGGAGACTCCTTCCATAAACGTTAAAAGAAATCGCCACCTCTCTCGACTGTTACGTTTTTAATCGTGTTTTAAGTGGAGCACGTAGAACCGAAACGAACCGACGTTAGAACGGGCGCGTTATTGTAAACCCGCTGTTACGGAAAATTCATCGGAGCTTAAACGAGTTCATCGTCAGCGTGTTGCTGTGTGTGTGTGTGTGTGTGAGAGAGAGAGAGAGAGAGAGAGAGAGAGAGAGAGAGAAAAGAGAGAGAGTGAGAGAGAGAGTGAGAAAAAGAGAAAGAGAGAAAGAGAGAGAGAGAGAGCGAGAGTGAAAGAGAGAGAAAAAGAGATCGAGAGAGAGAGAGAGAAAAAAAGAGAGAGAGAGAGAGAGAGAAAAGAGAGAGAGAGAGAGAGAGAGTGAAAGAGAGAGAAAAAGAGATCGAGAGAGAGAGAGGGAGAGACACAGAGAGAGAGAGCGAGCGCAAGCGAGCGTATGTGAGCATATGTCCCATCAGTATTTTGCACCACGGCGACAGCTGTGGTCCAGGTGATGATACACGTCTGTATAGACCGTGGTTTTAACACGCACTCACACGTGTGGAAATGCTGCGATGCCGAAATCTCCACTAGAACCCAACATAACGATGTTTTTCGCATACATCCACGCAGACAGATACAGTATATATTATACATGTGCTGAGAACGTCAGCGTGCTGGAGTTTATTTGACCGCGGCACGGTTCTCTCCGCTTCCCTCAGACTGTGTGTAAGCGTGTGTGTGTGGGATATTTAGAAACGCCACATCTGCCCATTAACAGCCTCCACACGCAGGCCTCAGGCATCACCCCGCGGCCGGCTTTGTGTATTTTCCAGTGCCGGTCCTTCTGGGTGGTTTGTGGTTGGAGTCCGGGTGTTCGTTTAAGAGCGCAGAAACTTTCGAAACATCAGACTGTTTCCTATAAGCTACGGTCTGGAGGGACGGCGAGCGTGTAGGTTTACTCGCTCGTCCGTGTTTCTGGCATCGGCTTCGTGGTTTTTCCCGTCATCCCTGAATCGCTCCGTGTTCTGAGCACATAACACCTGCACATGTAGAGGACAGATACACAACATGTGACCTTAAAGGAGCAGTTTGGTTGAAAGCACAGCTTGGTGCTGCATTGGCTCCTCCCACTAGGTTGTGTTTGGTGTGTACCTGTGAGATCGATATCGCAACAAATCACATTTGTTTCTGAAAAACAGGGTGCCAATAGTTTTGTATGGCGTACCATTTGAATGATCCTGATCATTTTTATTAGTTTAACATATGAACAAATAATCAGTCGTTAAGATAATAAAGCATAGTGATGTCATTTAAAACCGTACGCTGTGGCGTTCAGAATTATTGGCACCCCCAATCTAAAAGAGCTCATGAAATCAAACATACAGGATTTCAACCTCGTGTTTGGCTCGTCTTCTTGTCGAAGTCTCGAAAAGACTTGCGGCTGAGCGTTAACCTCCCGGCAGAGGCAACCAGGCTATCGGCTGAAATATCGTCAGACTACGTAGAGTTCGTGATGCCGTCAATCTTCACAAGAACCACGAAAACCGCTCAAACATCCACCTCGACGTTCCACACTGCCTCGCATTCAGTTCCCTTCTAGATGTTTGAGTTTGGTCTCGTCTGATCGCAGGAACAACGAGACTCAGCTCGATGTTCTCATGAGGAGCTTCTATGGCTCCGAACTGCATTTCATTCATAACCACAAACATCAGCCCAGGCATGAATTTCTAAACCTGTGATCTTTTGCTGTTTTCCCCATCTTCACTATTATCCTCACTGTGTGTGTGTGTGTGTGTGTGTGTGTTGGGTATAAGTGTGCTTATGATATGTTTTAGAAATAAATACAGTAAAACGTAGTATCTGCTCTTCCAGTTACGGCAATTTCACTTAACCATGAAATTTAAACAGCAAGCCGATGTGAATAAAGTGATGAAATCCCGTCCTTTAAAAATAATTAGTTATTGTGTCTAAATTATAAATGAAACTTCATCATAGGTATGTGCGTGTGTGTGTGTGTGTGTGTGTGTGTGTGTGTGTGTATACAGTGGCAGGAAAAAGTATGTGAACCTTTTGGAATTTCATGGTTTTCTGAATAAATTTGTCATAAAATGTGATCTGAAGTCAGGGGTATTGACCAATATAATGTGTCTAAAAGAATAATTCTGATCCCTCCTGTCTTTATTGAACACTCATTCAACATTCAAAATGGCAGTGGAAAAAGTAAGTGAACCCTTAGAATGAATAACTGGTTGACCCCGCCCCTTGGCAGCAATAACCTCAACCAGGCGCTTCCTGTAGCTGTGGATCAGACCTGCACATCGCTCAGGAGGAATTTTAGCCCATTCTTCCTGCAGAACTGCTTTAGCTCGGTCACATTGTTTGGTCGTCTCATGTGTATGTCTCTCTTCAAGTCATTCCACAGCATCTCTATTGGGTTGAGGTCTGGGCTCTGACTCGGACACTCCAAAAGGTGGATTTTGTTTTTCTGAAGCCGTTCTGTTGTGGACTCGCTCCGGTGTTTTGGGTCGTTGTCCTGTTGCATCACCCACGTAGCGTAGTCCTATTTTCAGAAAGTGAACCACATGTATGTTTAATAGCTGCATCACTTATCAAGCTTTAAGAACCTCTGAGGTTAGTACGGAGAGAGGAGAAGACGGTCTGAGGAGAAAAAGGGAGTTACTGAGACACGAGGTTAAACTTTTTCAATTGGGGGGAATAAACCGTTCCTCAAGGGTTCCTCAGGGGTTCCTCAAGGGTTATTTTAGTTGGAACTCTTTCTGAGAGGGAAACATACTGCTGAAGGGTTCCACACAGAAGCTTTAAGGATTATAAATGGTCTTTTCTTCTACACAGTTTCAGCAGACGTACAGACGTTCTCACATTATCCTGAAGAATTGTCTGATACACTTGGGAATTCATCTTCCCCTCAATGATTGTAAGCTGGCCAGGTCCTGGTGCAGCAAAGCAGGCCCAAATCATGAGTTTCCTCCACCATACTTCACGGTTAGGATGATGTTCTCATGATGATACGCCGGGCCCTTTCTACACCAGATGTAGTGCTGTGTGGTTTTTACAAATAGTTCAATCTTAGTTTCATCAGTCCACAGAACATTTTGCCCGTACCGCTGTGGAGTGTCACTGTGCTCTTTTACAGACTTCAGGCGTGGAGTAATGTTCTTTTTAGTAAGCAGTGGCTTCCTTCGTGGTGTCCTGCTGTAGATACCCTGCGTGTTCAATGTTTTACGTATTATAGACTCATGAACAGAGATGTTAGACAGTTCCAATGATGCCTTCAAATCTTTGGCTGTCATTCGGGGTTGTTTCTTTACCTCATTGATGAGTCTTCATTGTGCTCTTGGTGTCATTTTGACTGGACGCCCAATTCTTGGTAGAGTAGCAACAGTCCCAAAGTGTCTCCATGTGTAGAATGTTTAAACTGTAGACTGGTGAATTTCTAAAGTCTTTGAAATCACTTTGTGACCCTTGCCAGCTTTATGTAAATCAACTATTCTTGATCGTAGATCCTCTGAAAGCCTTTTTTGGCGAGGCATGGCTCACAAAAGCTTGTGCTTCTTGTGCAGAGCAAACTCCAAACGTTTGAGGGGTTTTTCTCAGTCACAGTCGCTGTAGTCCACACCTCCAAACTCATTTTCTTAACCAGACTCCAGGTGTGCTGAAACCTGACTCCAATTAGCTTTTTTGAGGTCATTAACTCAAGGGTTCACATACTTTTTCCACAAGCACTATGAGGGTTTTTTGGTTGTTCCCAATAAAGACATGAAAGATCAGAATTTAATTTGTTATTATTTTAGACACATATTTGTCAATACCCCTGACTTAGATCAAGATCAGATCACATTTTATGACCAATTTATTCAGAAAACCATGAAATTCCAAAAGGTTCACACACTTCTCTTGCCACTATGCGCTAGCGTTCGCTACTATTCGTGGTTTCAGGCATCTGCAGGGGATCTCGGAACCCCTCCCTCGTGGATACGCGGGTCCTACAGAACTATTCGCTCATGTGTGGAGTTTTTATCGATTTGTGATCGAGTGATTTGTGTGTAATTTGAGTTTGAGTCGTTTATTTGTTTTTTATACATATATGCATCATTTTTGCTCATTGCTATGAAGGGTGCCAATAATTCTAGTTCAACGCACTACACTTTTGTTACATGTTAAGTCTCACGTATTTCTGTTTTGTTAAACTGCCCTGACTGCGAACGAGAACGGGGTAGAGGGAAGTACAGTTCTAATAGAGGCAGTAGTGGCATGGCGGCTGAGGCTCTGGGGGGGGGTCGGAGGGTCGGGGGTTTCAGGCGCTGCCACTGTTGGGCCCTTGAGCAAGGCCCTTGGCCCTCTCTGCTCCAGGGGTGCTGTGGCCCCAGCCTCCTAGCATGCTGGGATTTGCGAAGAGGGGAATTTCACTGTGCTCTAATGTATATGTGACCAACTCATTATAATAAACAACTCCACATTTACGACTGCAGGAAAAAAACGAGAAGGATCCCGAACACAAGGTCTGGTTCTGTGCGATTAATGAGGTTTGTTTTGGACTCGTTTAAGCATCTCTTACCAAATAAAAGATGGGTAGAATAATGAATGCGGGCGTACGGTCCAAAATCACTACTGAGAGAGAAAAAAAAGAAAGAGAGGAAGCCACGAACTGCCCTTTAAATATGACCTCATTGCAGCCAGGTTCTGTCCTCCTGCGAAATAACAAGCTTTAATGGTGATTAATGTGGAACGGTGTGTGTCTCCACATCCTGCTCGGCTGTATTCTTCCTTTCCGCTGTGTACAGACTTCCTTTTTTTTAAAGTTCAGCCATAGAGGCTCATTGTTGCAGAGGTGCGCGGATGAAAAGACGACTTGTGCGAGCTCCTGTTCTGTCCTCTGCCGCGACTGTTCACGGAGCGTTCACGCCGTTTTATTACCACGGCGATCCACGAGTGGAAAAGAAAGAGAGCTGGGCTCTGATTTATTCGATTATTATTTGTGTAATTTCCTGGACTGTGATTGGTCAGGAGGTGTTTGATTAATTCTCTAGAACAGGAGCTCGGACAGTAACGCCGCTGCACGTCACAGATTTATCTATAATCGGTGCTTTCGTTAGAACACGTTATCGTTTCTATAGTAACCGCTCGTTAACAGGGACACGTGTACGGCGGACGCGCCACGTAAATTGATTGGATAGATAGATAGATAGATGGATGGATGGATGGATGGATGGATGGATGAATGGATGGATGGATGGATAGATGGATAGATGGATAGATAGATAGATAGATAGATAGATACTTTATTGATCCCCAAGGGGAAATTCAAGGTCCCAGTAGCTCACAACCTCACACACAATACAACATACAATAAAATATAAGCAGATTACGCAAGATGTGTATTATGTAACGTTTATGGAAGGAGTCTCCAGTGTCGGGGCTTTGTAGCAGTAAAGCGCCAACTTTAAGTTTTGTGACATCAAAGTGGCGCTTTCTTTTTGGCCTTAACATAAAGAGAGGGGGAATAAAGAGAGGGGGAATAAAGAGAGGGGGAATAGAGAGAGAGGGAATAGAGAAAGAGAGGGGGAATAAAGAGGGGGGGAATAAAGAGAGAGCGAATAAAGAGAGAGGGGGAATAAAGAGGGAATAGAAAGAATAGAGAGAGAGAAAGGGGGAATAAAGAGAGGGGGATTAAAGAGGGGGAATAAAGAGAGAGGGAATATAGAGTGGGAGAATAAAGAGAGGGGGAATAAAGAGAGGGGGAATAAAGAGGGAGAATAAAGAGAGGGGGAATAGAGAGAATAGAGAGAGAGAGAATAAAGAGGGAATAGAGAGAATAGAGAGAGAGGGGGAATAAAGAGAGGGGGAATAGAGAGAGGGAATAAAGAGTGGGGGAATAGAGAGAATAGAGAGAGTGAGAATAAAGAGGGAATAGAGAGAATAGAGAGAGAGAGGGAATAAAGAGGGGGAATAAAGAGTGGGGGAATAAAGAGAGAGGGAGAATAAAGAGGGAATAGAGAGAATAGAGAGAGAGAGAATAAAGAGAGAAGGAATAAAGAGAGGGGGAATAAAGAGAGAGGGAGAATAAAGAGGGAATAGAGAGAATAGAGAGAGGGAATAAAGAGAGGGGGAATAAACAGAGAGAATAAAGAGGGTATAACAAGAGAGGGAATTAAGACAGAATAAACAGAGAGAAAGATTAGAGAGAGAGAGAGAGAGAGAGAATAGAGAGAGGATGGTGAGGGAGCGAGTGTTTATAGCTGCTATAACGTGAGTGAGAACAGGAAGGAAGTCGTTAAGCGGGTGTAATTAATAAGAAGCATGGCGTGTGATTGGTTAATGAATATGAAACGTGTAATCGTAGGTAACCTGCTGTGAAAGACGTGCTCTTGTAGGGAGATGATGGACTTCGGCGCGGTAACAGTAACGCCGCTTCGTCACGCAGTGGTGTCAGCGTTTTCCAACACGAGACTCCTTCGTGTTGCTTCTGATCTAAATCAATGCGTGTAGAGCTCCAGAACGAAAGCTGTGTATGAATGCAGTCAGGTGCATGTGGTGCTCTGTGACCTTAGGTGACCTTTTGTCCTGAAATTCACCCGTCAGTGAATTAGTGCATGTTTGTGGTGGAAGATCTGAAGACCTTGAAGACATACAATGACTTTCAATCTCTTAGCTCTGTTCTCGAGACCTGAGTGATGATGGTGGGTGCTCTTCAGGGCTGGATGTCTGGTCTGGCCTGATGGAGGAGGAAGAGGAGGAGGAGGAGATGGAGGAGGAGAAGGAGGAGGAGGAGTAGGATGAAGAGGTGGACATGATGGTCAGGTTACTCCGTAGCCAATGGCATTGTAGAAGGCAGGGCTTTAATGGAGGGAAGGCACAGAAGACTGAGGTATATTTAAAGAGCACACAGACTCCACGACTGATCATTAGTGCTGTTCCTCAAGTTAGTCTGATCACCTGTCTGTCTGTCTGTCTGTCTGTCTGTCTGGCTTTTGGCTGCCATGTTGGCTCGGGTGCTCCTGAAGACGTCGCTGCTCCTGTGGCTGGTGCAGCTCACCTTACAAGGAGGTAAGATGCGGTGTAGGAGGAACTCGTCCTGCTCAGGTAGAGACGGAACAGAGGTGTGCGAGGTTTAATAAATCCGAGAGGGAAAAACTCGGAACTGCAAACGTCACAACGTTGTTTTAGTTTTGATTTTTAGCAAGTGGTCTTTTTCTTACAATAAATAAAATCAAGATAATGGCGACAGTATAACTGGGTATAATTTAATTGTAATGTAAAAACAAATTCAATGATAATTTTATTTAAAAAAAATAATAACAACTTCAGATTCGTCTCTTTAACAAAAAAAAAGGAACTTGTGAGGAAAAATAATGAGAAATGATCAGAAATAATTCAGATATTTATTGAGTTTGTTCCTATTGAGGTTGTACAAGCAGAATAAAGCTACGAGGAAATACGTGTGTTCAGACGTCCAGTTAAAATAAATAGTTAGTCATTATTATTTTTAAGTTAGCGTTTTTATCACGCTGATACATGATAAAAATTCAATTATTATTCATTTATATAAATTGTGCACTTGAATTATACATCAGTTACAGATTAGATGTGGGAAAATAATTCCCCAAATAATTTTGAATAATGCTTTGAATAATTACGTATAATAGCTGAAGGTTTTGCAGGTAATGACACAGTGCTGCTCAGGGTTTATTTGAGAGGAAGTGAAACCAGACTGAAGACATGCACAGGCTTTGGGAAGTGAAGATGACTTTAATATACTCATTAAACACTAAATCTCAGTCTCCTCTCGTGCCGAGCGTAGTTCTATTTTCAGAAAGTGAACCACATGTATGTTTAATAGCTGCATCACTTATCAAGCTTTAAGAACCTCTGAGGTTAGTGCGGAGAGAGGAGAAGACGGTCTGAGGAGAAAAAGGGAGTTACTGGGACACGAGGTTAAACTTTTTCAATTGGGGGGAATAAACCGTTCCTCAAGGGTTCCTCAGGGGTTCCTCAAGGGTTCCTCAGGGGTTCCTCAAGGGTTCCTCAGGGGTTCCTCAAGGGTTCTTTTAGTTGGAACTCTTTCTGAGAGAGAAACATACTGCTGAAGGGTTCCACACAGAAGCTTTAAGGATTATAAATGGTCTTTTATTGAATTTTTTTTTTTATATATATATATATGAAATGTTTCACATGATGCGTTTTATACAATATATTTTATTCAATTCAATTTTATTTCTATAGCGCTTTTTACAGTAGACCTTGTCTCGAAGCAGCTTTACAGAAACATATAAACACGGTATACAGATATAAAAAAGTATGAATTTACCCTAATTGAGCGAGCCGGTGGTGACGGTGGTGAGGATAAAACTCCCTGAGATGTTAAGAGGAAGAAACCTTGAGAGGAATCCGACTCAGAAGGATACCCGTCCTCATCTGGGTAACAAGAGATAGTGTGAAAAGGTTCATCATGGATTTATATGAAGTCTGTATGGACTTAGGAGCAGCCGTAGTCCCAGCATTCTGGAACTAGAGTAGATGAGAGCGCCATCCAGAGGTCGGACATCCGAAACGGATCGGGCAGGTCCGGAGAGCAGAGAGGATCAGGATCTCTAGTATCTCCATAAAATCGCGTGTGGCTCGGCAGAAGGAGAGAGAGAGAGAGAGAGAAGAGATTATTAGGAGTGTGCTTAGCGTAACAGAAAGTCTAGTCAGGGTAGGCTTGAGTAAACGAATACGTTTTAAACCTGGATTTAAACACCGACACTGTGTCTGAGTCCCGACGTCTGTGGTGTAAAATCATTGTTCTTAAATGAAACTAATGAATAAAATGGAGGTGAAGGACGTAGTGAATAAAAGGAGGAACATATTCTCGACAAAGGATAAAAACACTACATTCTATTTACAAATGTTTTATATTTTATATATATATTAATAATAATAATAATAATGTGCACTCGAGTTGAAATCTAACAGCATTGTGAATTTTTCCTCCTCAGTAAATACTCGACACAGCGATTTAGGATTTATTCTGTGATGATGAACAGATTGTTGTGGATTAAAACAGATTCGTTTTTTTTTTTGTTTTTTTTTTTGTCACTAAATGAATTTATTTACTGAAGAAAACTAACCTAGCAAGCAAATCTAACCCAAACATTCAACACGTAAAGCTAAGCTATCGTATGAACTCTCATCTAGCGAGTGAAGTCTTTCCTAGTCAGCTAAAACTAATCTAGTGACCAAAAACTAGCGTAGCAAGTGGCTAATTCCCTCGGCTAATCTGTCAAATGATCGCTTTAACACAGCGAGCTGAAACTACCCTAGTGTACGAACGCTAATCTAACGTATGAACCTTAACGACTGAAGCTAACAATTAATAGGCGGAGTCACCGGCAGCATGCTGTCAATCACAGCATTCTCATTAGAATGTTCGGCCACACCTATTGGTCTCGAATCAGAATTATGAGTGAGTTTAGCTGGAATTTGAGTGCTTTATGATGTTTATATTGTTGTGTTGTGTTTTCATTTTGATTTAAATCTCATTATCAATGAAGCGTGATTTCTTGGATAAGACAAAGTCTTCAAACGGTTCTATGTCGGATTTTGTTTGATACCTGCGAAAACCAAACCCAAGCAAAAACGACCTTTGGAAGAGATTTACTCGTAAACACGTCTCTGTGACTCGGACACTTTCCAACTGACGCAACCGCTCCGTCTTTCATGTCCTGCGGCGACGTGGCTCAGAATGTGACGACCAGCCGCGAGAGCCGACTCTCACGTCACACACAGTCCTGCCGTTTGTCCGAGCGTCCGTGCGCATCAATGGCAGCCTGTCTCCCGGCGTGTGCTGACTTGGCACGCAGCCCGGCCTCGTCAAACTGACCGCCAAAACTCACGCCTTCGTCCCAAAGACGAGAGGGACACGTGATGCTCAGGGCCGAGGAGAAGATAAACACGTGCACTGTTTTCATTACGTGTGGACATCTAGACTTCAGAGTCTATAGACGTGTCTGCCGTGTTACTGACTTACATCCCGATCCGTAGAACACGACGGTCACGTCCACGCTTTTACTCTTACAGCTTGTACTTGTTTAATAAATGAACTGATGGACTAATTTAACTGTTTTAACCAGGAGTCGGACGTCAAGCTGGAGTGCTGGGGAGACTGACCCCAGGACGAGGTAAGTGTTTAGGTCACGTGTAAAGACCAGAGTGTCTACTAACAAGCCTTCACTTATCCGATCTCTTTAATTAAGGTTAATAATTATCCTAGCACTGATATCATGGGTCATTATTTCAAACATGATCTCAGTGGCTATTCTCAGTAGGTCTGAAATGATCTTAATACTTACTCCAGTAATTATTCAAGTAGCCTAGTAATTATCTCAGTAATTGTGTAAGTAATTATCTCAGTAGCTATCTCGGTCTTTATCTCGGTCGTTATCTCAGTAGCCCAGCAATTCTCAGTAGCTATCTTAGTTGTTGTCTCAGTACTTACTCCAGTAATGATCTCCATAGTTTTCCCAGTAATTATCTATAGTTACAGTGCTGTGAGAAAGTATTTGCCCCACCCTGATTTCTTGCATTTTGGTGTAAAAATAAAACCAATTCGACCTGAATAAACACTCAATACAGTTTTACTTTTATTTTTTATTTTATTATTACAGTACAAAAAGAAGTCATCCAACACCTATCACTGATATGAAAAACAAATTGCCGCCTTAAATTTAATATCTGGTTTTGCCACCTTTAGCAGCAATAACTGGAGATCAGTCTGTCACTTACTTCTAGGACTAGGATTCACTCCTATGCTTTGTATCATTGTCTTGCTTCATAATTCAGTCGCGCTTGAGTTTCAACTTGCGGAATTCATGTTTCCCTCAATTACTGCAAGTTGCCCAGGTCCTGAAGCAGTAAAGCATCCCCACACCATCACACTACCTCCACCATGCTCGACCGTAGGTGTGATGATCTTTTTGTGGAATTCGGTGTTTGGTTTACGCAAGATGTAATGGGACTCCCGTCTCAGACCGTTCCACTTTCGACTCACCAGTCCACAGAACATTCTCCCAAAAGGTTTGAGGATCATCAAGATGTGTTTTGGTGAAATTCAGACGAGTCTTAATGTTCTTCAGGGTTAGCAGTAGGTTTCACCTCACCACTCTTCCATGGAGCCATTTTCCCTTGGTGTCTTTCTGATAGTGGAGTCATGAACAGTGAGCTTTATTGATGTAAGAGAGGCCTGTAGGTCCTTTGATGTTGTCCTTGGCTCTTTGTGACTTCCTGGATGAGTAATTGCTGTGCTCTTGGAGGAATTTTGGAAGGTCGGACACTTCTGGGAAGGTTCACTACTGTGCCGAGTTTTTCCATTTGGAGATAACGTCTCTCTTCTGAGTCCCAGAGCCTTTAAAATAGCTTTGTAACCCTTCCCAAACTGATGTATCTCAATCACCTTCTTCCTCATCATTTCTGGATTCTCTTTCAACATTTCCGTAGTGAGTAAGATCTTTTAACCAACTTCCTGCTGTTGAGAAAGTTCTGTGTAAGTGTAGATGTGATGGAACAGGGTCTGCAGTAATCAGGTCTGGTTGTGTCTCGTCCAGCTGAACCCCGTTATCAATGCACAGTCATCGATTTGGGGGATTAGAAACTATGGGGGCAAATACATTTTCACACAGGCCCAATTGGTTTTGGAGAACTTTTTTTGCTACAATAAATAGCATCATTTAAAAATGGTATTGTTTGTTTACTCAGATTGCCTTTGTTTTATCTTCGATTTAGTTACATTTAAACAATTTAGTATGAGATGTACACAAACACAGAAGAAATCAGGATAGGGACAAATACTTTTTCACAGCATTGTATTCTAGTAATTATTCCAACACTTACTCTAGTAATTATCTTTATTATTATCTTTATATTATATACAAAGATCAGTACTTATTTCATTAGTTATATCAGTACTCAGTACTGATCTTTAGTAGTTCTCTCAGTTGTCCAGTAATTTATCTCAGGAGTTATCTCAGGAGTTATCTCAGTAATGATCTCAGGAGTTATCTCAGTAATGATCCCAGTAATTTATCTCAGGAGTTATCTCAGGAGTTATCTCAGTAATGATCTCAGGAGTTATCTCAGTAATGATCTCAGGAGTTATCTCAGTAATGATCCCAGTAATTTATCTCAGGAGTTATCTCAGGAGTTATCTCAGTAATGATCTCAGGAGTTATCTCAGTAATGATCTCAGGAGTTATCTCAGTAATGATCTCAGTAATTTATCTCAGGAGTTATCTCAGTAATGATCTCCTCAGTGCTCTTAATATTTTATTCTCATATGTAATAATCATTTCAGTATGTTTTTGTACTAATTCCAGTAATTATCCCAGTAGCCTAGTAAATAATTGGGACCATTTCTGAGATAATTATTGTAACAGTAGTTATTCCATTTATTATCACTTGGAAGATACCCGAGAAGTCCCAGTGTATTATTATTATTACTATTATTATTATTATTATTATTATTATTATTATTATTATTATTAACAGCACCCGGGACTTCTCAGATAGTTATCTCAGAGATAATTTACCGAATAAATACTGATATAATCACAATATTTATAGGTAATATATTATTGGGATAAGTCTCTGCAAAACGTGGAATAATTATTGAGATATTTTTTGGGATGACGGGTTAGATCTCTACCAGGATAATTACTGGAAGTTCTCAGTAGTGCACATTATTCTAATACTTATAGTACCACCACATACTCAGTGATTATGGCCAGTAATGATATTTCCCCCCCTTCTTTTGTCTCGTTGTACCTTTTCTTGTCTTCATCAACCTCATGTCTTACTCCTCAGGTGCTGGTGTCGGTGTTCCTGGTACTGCTGGAAAGCCTGGAGGTGTGTGTGATGATCATATGCTCTGTACTGTATTTATTATGTAAATAATTTCTGTTTATTACCTCTTCACTTTTTTCTCTCTCTAGGAGCTGGTGTTCTCGGGAGCCGTGGCTATGCAGGAGGAAAGCCCGGAGGTAGGGGTTCGTGTTTTTAAATACGCCTAATTTGTGAAGCTATAGTCATTTATTTCTCTCTGTGATGTTCTCCATGTTCTCCGTTTTACACAGCTGGGCGTTATCTCGGAGGTGAGTTGACATCATTAAACCTGGTGGGGTGAAGATGGTGGTGGAGATGGTAGTGGAGGAGGTGGTGGTGGTGGAGATGGTGGTGGAGGAGGTGGAGATGGTAGTGGAGGAGGTGGAGGTGGTGGGAATGGTGGAGATGGTGGTAGAGATGGTAGAGGACGAGGTGGTGGTGGAGATGGTAGCAGAGGAGGTGGAGGTGGTGGGAATGGTGGTGGAGATGGTGGAGGAGGAGCTGGAGATGGTAGCAGAGGAGGTGGAGGTGGTGGGAATGGTGGTGGAGATGGTGGAGGAGGTGGAGATGGTAGTGGAGGAGGAGGTGGAGATGCTAGTGGAGCTGGTGGGAATGTTGGAGATGGTGGTGGAGATGGTAGAGGAGGAGGTGCTGGTGGTGGAGAAGGTTGAGATGGTAGCGGAGGAGGTGGAGATGGTGGTGGAGGAGGTGGAGATGGTAGTGGAGGTGGTGGGAATGGTGGTGGAGTAGGTGGAGGTGGTGGGAATGGTGGAGATGGTGGTAGAGATGGTAGTGGTGGTGGTGGTGGAGGTCGAAGTGGAATGTGTTTATAAGGAACGATGTGTTTGTGTTGGTTTTCCTCAGGATTGGGATACGCGCCCAGAGGAGGACTGAGACAAGGATACGGAGCTGCTCTGGGAGGATACGGTAGTAAAAATAAAACTATATCAGACACTGTATGCGTACTAATATCTAGTGTCGTACGTTTCATATCCTGCATGCATTTAAACGTAAAAAACGGCACATGTTTTTGGTTCTGCTGTCTCTAGGTGCCAATCTTGGCCCTGGACTGGCACTTGGGAACGGCCTGGGAGGGCGAGGTGAGAGAACACGTGGGGTTTTGGTTTTGTTTTTTTGGCCATTTTTAGGCTTTCAGGCAAAATTGATAAATTACCTGTCTGATTTTTTTTCCAGGATACACCAATGGATACAGATATCAGCAGGGTGAGTGCGTCTTCTCTTTACGTAAACACACATTTGCTAAACATCATCTTGTTTCCGAGCTTCTCAACTGATCTAATAATCTAAAAACAAACAAACACAAACCACAACCTCACATTGTGACATCACCGATGTATTACACTGTTCCTGCGTACACCCCAAAGTGGATCATTTTCCCGAGAACATCAGGGTTTAAACGATTCGTTTACTTATTAAAAACCGAAATGTCATTTTTGACAGTGTCACTTTTTAGTTACGTTTAATATTGTCGGATATCTACGAAACAACTTCCTGTTGTCACTTAGGTTACAGCAGCTATAAACACTCGTTCCCTCACCAGCCCTCTCTCTATTGTCGAATTATTCCCTCGCTTTATTCTCTCACTCAACCCATCTTCTGACCAATCAGAATCCAGAATTCGAAAGTGATCTGGGATAACGTTGTGGATGCACGCTTATTTGATTACTTTACACTCACGTTCGATGTACTCGTGTTTGTTTTTTTAGGTTATGGTGCTGGAGGTTATCCTGGTGCTGTACGTGGTGAGTGAATAAGTTTATTACTTTATTATCGCCGCATGCTCCGACTGGACAGCAGTAACAGGAGGACGGTAAACTCATGGGTCAGCGACGCGTACGGTAGAGGCGAACGTAGGAGCTTTATTTATCTGTAGGTCTGTCGCTAGAGGATCTTCATCATCTAATCAGTTATGGAATTCTGCCTGGATTTTTGGGATCTCGTCGAGTAACGAAGTGCCTTCATACATGCAGTGTTGACACGATTTCCACTGAAACAGGAAGTCAGGGTGGGACATATCACATGGCTCCTCCCCCTTTTAAAATAGCAGATAGCGTTTAGCTTACCTCAAAGCCCGGGCTAAGTCGTACTCGAGTGTTAGTACCGTGGGATCTGTTGCAAAGCTGTGAGCTGGCAGAAATACCTCCTTCTTCACAGTGAATGAACTGAACCCGTTTCCTTCTTCACCAGATTACGGCAGTCGGTTAGAAGCACGCAAAATTCGTCGTCGTTTTGGAACGCAATTCTGATTTCGTGGGGATTTTAAAAGACCGTCTTTCGTAATAAATTCGTTCACGAAGTTCGATCACTTCCTGGGAGCGCATATGTTCTGCGAACATCTCGGAACAAGCCTTACAGAGTCACTGTGAAGCACAAAAAAAAAAAAGTCTTTATTTAAATACGGGAAATAGGGTCTGTCTCTGTATGGTGCACACTGTTTGATGATTGCAGTTCTTCAGAAATGGGATTTATGGGTAACAGTACCTGTGTGTGCCATTGGTAGGCGCTGCAGGAGGAGGCACACCTGCAAGAAGCGGCACTAAAGGCTACAAACCGGGGTAAAAAAAAAAAAAAGAAGTGGAGAAAAAAAAAAAGCCTGGGCAGCCGTTTGTCTCTGGTCTTTTTTTCTATAATGTTTGTCTATAAAGAGTCCTAACAACACCTCGCTTTTACTGCATGCGTCACAAATCACATCAGCTTGGTTTAAAACCATGCCGACCCTCGCTTTTGTCTGCAGGTTTGTGTGTGTGTGTGTGTGTGTGTGTGTGTGTGTGTGTGTTTTTGTGGGGGAAAAAAAATGTGTGTCTGTTTTGAATCACACTCACATTTGCATTTTTTTTATTTTTTTTTGTTCACGCACAAGCCTTTGATCCTCCTCGGAACCCCAAGCACCAGGATTTTCAACGTTCTCCATGAAACGAAAAAAAAAGTCAAACATAAAAGGCCCTGGTACAGATGTTTCCCACCAGGTCAGAGTGTTGTTCCTTGGAGAACGTTGGATCGGTGTGTCTTTGTCTCTTAAGCCACGTCACTTCAGCATTTAATCCAAACGGCAGTGATTATTTATTTATTTATTTATTTATTTATTTATTCTCCCTACAGGAGTGCATGGCAGCATCCTTTGTGTGTGTCTTCCGAGTGTGTTTCCGTGCTTTTGCTTTCACAAGCAGCGTGAAAAAAAAAAAAACCCCTTCAGAAAACATCGAGCATGAGATTGAGCTGATTGTAAATATCGTAATGTAAAAGAAAAGCATTGTATGACGTGTTTGTGATATTCAGGATACGGTGCAGGACAAGTGTCACCTCCTGGACCAGGGTTTACAAGCAACGGTAAATCTACACTCGCACGCCATTTATTTTCCTCATCTCTCTCGTTTGCGACTCCTCTTGCGTACTTGGTGTCCAGGGTGTCACGTGCATGCTTTTAGAAGGTCACGTTGGGAAAAACTTTATTTGTAAACCGCCTTTCTTACATTTGAAACGCAGCTCAAGAGAGAGAAAGAAACAAAAGATCAAAATATAAAACCGGCGAACGGTCGAACTACGATAAATAATAACCGAGGCAGAAAAAAGTACAAATGTATCGTTTAAATTGATTTGGAATGAAAGGGAAATAAGTGACGTGCTGCAAATGAAATAAAAGGTATTTATTTGTTTTAGTTATTTGTGTTAATAATCAAAATGATTTAAAAATGTGTGTAATAGTGATAAAAGCTGCGTAAATGCTGCCTGAATTGGAGCCTGGATTTGATCAGTACGGTGTTATAGATCTTTGTGGCATAAAATAAAATCAATCAATAAACAAATATAAATGAGTAAATATCAACCAAAAAGCTGCTTCGCATCTTTAAGTTGAATAAATTGAATGTGAACGCCGAAGCACGAGATACGCGCTAGTATTAAGGGTATTAAAAGTTTGAGTAGGTTCTGACGGCTGTGTGTTAATACCTTCACTGTGCATTGCGAACACGTTGTAGTGTGTTGTAGTTGTCGTTGTAGGCCGTGCTGAGAGCGAGAAAACAACAAACTGTTCTCGAACCATTTGGTTAAAATGGTGTTGTGGTGTTTAGGGTTGGGGCCAGGAGTGGGCAGGCCCAACGGACAGGCCACAAAGCCGTCTAAAGCTGGTAAAGTTCTCTCTCATCCTTCACATAACCATAATCATGTAATGTTTTTAGATTTCCATCCTGTTTTTGTGCAAAATGATTGACGGCAACAAACTCCATACTGCTATAAACGTTCCATACTGTGGATGTATTCCATCTCCACGTTATTCTTCTCTCTCCACATCGTCCTGGTTGGAAGACCAAACTTTTCACGAACCTCTCGGTTCTTGGAGCGTTTTGGTGATGCCAGTTCTGATATTAGCCATTTGAGGAACTTGTGGGTCTGGGATTGTTCCAGTCTCAACAGGATCTTGTTCTGCTTTTGTTCCACCCTGCTTGGGTTCCATTTTCTCTCAGTCTTCACAAATGAAGAAACTTCAGAGTTCTACCATCTCCAAACGAAGAACCACTGATTCTAAATGTCTTTCTGGTGCTGAACTTTCGCTGACCATTTATCAGTCACGATTTGGAGAGTTTTTGGTCCGTTTGTCCTTGTGGTTAAAAAAAAAAAAAAAGAAGCTTGATGCAATTGTGGTTAAACCCTGAAATGAGAATAGTCTCAACATCGAGCTGCTGGAGATTTTCATCTCATCAGTTTCTTTCTAGTAACATCATAAAGCTTGAATAAATTAAGGATCAAAATTTCTATGTTGCTCAAGATTGTGGACTGTAAGGATTTGTGGATCTCCAAAGGATGAACCATTTGTTCAGAGTGGTGGTGGATCAGGAGTCTATCCCAGTAACGCTGGGTGTGAGGCAGGAATACACACACTATTTAGAGTTGTGGAGTCAATCCATCTACTGGTATGTTTGTGGGAATCCGGAGAACACAGAGGAAACCTATATGGACTGTAGGCCAAGGGGCCCTGGAGCTGTGAGGCTTCAGGAAGAAGCGCTGATGCTGAACATGTTGGTGAGAAGATCTTGTATGAATTCATGAAGTAACATCTACACCTAGAACCCATAAGCATTATTTAGTTTGCCTCTCCAAGAGAACCCTTAAAGGTTCTATACAGGGTCATACAACAGAGGTTTTCTCTATCAGAGATGATGCTAAGTAGAACATTCAGAAACAAAGAGCCTTCAGGCTTCAAAGGACTTCAAGATTGTTGGCGTTCGAGATTGGATCTTTAACCGAAGACCTACTGATACTGAAAGTCTTGGGGAGACAATCGCAAGCGAAACGGTTAGGACCAAAGGCTTGGATGGGAATATCTACATTTTCCAACCTAGAACCTAAAGCATGCATGTTTCCCTCTCCGAGAAGTTTCCAAATGAAGAAAACTTAGGAAATGAAGAACACTTAAAGACCCAAGGAAACTTTGAGGAACTTTTCTTTTCGAGGAGTGTTGGATGGAGCATCTCTACAATTGATACTAAATTTGGATCGACTGGTCAGACTATTCTAGAAAGAAGACGAGTCTCCAACATCCTGTGAAAGGTTTTTGAAGTAACTCTGCCCTCTTGGGGAATAACAATGGCGTTTAAGGTGTCCATTCTGCGTCATCAATAATATACGATTTTCAGAAGTCCTGGTTCTAAGAAGTCCTTCAAATTTATTCTCCTGGTTCTTTTGTAGTTTGGTCTTGTGGTTTTATGGATTCCATCAGTGGTCACCAGGTGGCATTGTGACCATTGAGGAGTTGTGCTTGTGGGATCTGGAGCTCGTCTACGTTTCATGTATTCAATCGCTGATCCACGTGCTCCTGCTCACTGCTCTCAGTTCAAATTTCGTTTGGATGAAATATCGAAATATTTAACTTTTGTAAACGTCGTGTTTTCTGTTTCTCTTCCGTTTTTTTGTTGCATCTTGTTCTTCATTCTTCTACAGTAGCAGCGTTCTCCGTGTGAAAAAGTGTCTGTGCATTTTGACTCCCAATACCAAACCATTTCTTATTGGTGTGTGTGTGTGTGTGTGTGTGTGTGTGTGTGTAGGTAATGGGTATGGAGGAGGATTGCCCATTGTACAGAGACAGAAAGACAATGGTAAACGGTTTCCATCTCCTGTTTTCATTTATAAACTCTAAGCCAGGGCTGGGCGATTATATCGGTATAATATGGATATCATGATTAATGATTACGCGATACACTTTTCTGAAATATCGTTGGTACAGTGATGTATTTTTTTTTTTAAACATAAGACAGTCCTCAAGTATCGTGATTATGACATTTTTGTCATGTCGCCCAGCCCTCCTCTGAGCTTCAATATTAAGACGCTCTGTGGATGCTCTATTCGCACCTTTTAATAATCATAAAGACGAAACGTACGTGATACGTAGAGCAGAAAGCCATTTCATTCTCACGCGAGAAACCGTACACACGTGTGCCAAATGAGTTGAAGCTCAAGTACGACTGCTCCCGAGAATCGTTCGTAGGTCTCGCGACGCTGCAGTGATTCGCAGTCGTCGTTCGCTACCTCACCTGAAAGTTTCGGAAAACGCTACGACACAATCTTCTGCGTTCGTAAACGCGGAAGTGAGTGCGAAGTTCCGAATTTTCCGTCAGTGATTTTAAAATATGGTAAAAGACGTGAAATTCTCCGTTAATTCAACCCCTGGGTGCGACACGACGCAACTCTGCGCGAGCGTCCAATCTACACGTGATAAACGTGCATTAAATATATGTCTGATGTCACAGGTCATAAAGTGAACACTTTCATTTCTGCTGTAAATGCTACGATTTGCTTGTTACAGCTTCACAGAGGTCCTGCCCATTCTTTTGCAAGTGTAGAACGTTATTTTATATAACGTAGACGTGATGGTATGATGATATGTTGTAGACGTGACGTGTTGTGTTAAATGTCTTGGTGATATAAGTGGTAACTGTTGTTGTTGTGGTCTTCAGGAATTCGCCCAACCCCAGGAGTACCAAACGGCCACGGTGCTCTGAGTAACGGTAACGCTAACGCTCTGCTCTCTGTGTGTGATTACGTATAGATCAGTGTTTACTCGGCTGTAGTCCTGCGTGATTGGAGTGTAGCTCAGTTTGGTGATTTTCATCACTGATTCGAGGAGGGAAATCACCAAACCTTAACTTTCAAACACAGGAACGAAAGAATGGAGGGGGGAAAAGAAAAGGGTAATATGAGCAAAGCAGAAAGGAAGGAGGAAAAGGTGTGGGATGGAGAGAAAGAGATAAAGGAAAAAAGACAGGAAGACAAATTAAAAAAAAAATAATGAGGGAAAGAAAAGGGAGAGAAGGAAGGACGAGAGAGAGAGAAAGAAAAGTATAAATGCATGAAGACAGGGAGAAAAACAATGTCAAGAAACAAAAAAGTGAAAGAAGAAAGGGAGAGATATAAAGATTCAAAGTTCAAAAGAAAGAAGGATAAAAAAGGGAGAGGAGGTGAATGTGAGCAAAACAGAGAGAAAAAATACAGTGTGTATGTATGTGTGTGTGTGTGTGTGTGTGTGTGTGTGTGTATGTACATATATAAAGCATATTCAAACAAACCCAAAACACATTTCAAAATCCTCCTTGAAAAGCAATTTGCACAATTAAAATGAATTGCATATTAATTTCATAATTATTCACAATTAGCATATTTCCCTGTAGGTTACCGTCGAGGACCAGTAATATCCAACGGAGGTAAAAAAAAATCACAACATCTTGTTTCTTTGGTGGAGATAAAGGACTTTATTAGCAATATAAGTGACATTTTTGTGGAGTATTAAAGCCATTTCTAAGAGGGGGGGGGGGAGAAAGGGATTAATATTTATAAATAAAAAGGGGGATTTGTTTAGCATGTGTGAATAGATATAACGGAGAGTCTAATTCTAGAGAGATCCTGAGTTAGATGAGTTTTATTTGTTATTAAATGTGATTGTGTGGTTATGAAACCCGTGTGGTGGTGTGTGTTAGGGCTCGGTTCTGGAGCAGGAGCAGGACGTAATGGGAAGGGAGTTAAAGGAAATGGTAAACCCGCATGCCCGTCCTATCCACGTTACTATTTTATATCGTATATTGTGATTTATTCTAGTTTTGTCGTTCATGTCGGCAGTGTGCAGTCCGAGCGATCGCGCTGTACTTCACCATTAACTCATAATCTGGTGTGTAGGTTACGGCCCACGGCCCGCCTCTAACGGCGCGTCTAATGGATTTAACGGAGTGCCTAATGGAGTGTCTAATGGAGGTTTAAGTAACGGTAATGCATCTCATTTCATTCCGAGAAATAATTCTAAAGGATCATCAGTTAGGAGCGACCGAGCTGACATGAGAGAGAGAGAGAGAGAGAGAGAGAGAGAGAGAGAGAGAGATAAAGTCCCATGGCTGTGTCATCACTTCATCATCCTTACACTTATAAAGATGGTGGGAAAGAAAGGATGCCCGCTCATCACTGAAATGCAGATTACAGGAAGGAAGGAAAAAGTGGAGAAGGAAAGAAAATGTGAGGAAGGAAGTGAAGGAACGGAAAGAAATGAAGAGAAGAGAGGAATAATGAAACAAAAGGAAGGAAGACAGTGAAAGAAGGGGCGAGGGGAGCGGAAGAAGAAAGTAAGCGAAAGAGAGGAAGACGGTAGGGGAAGGAAGAAAATGGAAAACGGAAGGAAGAGAACGGAAGAGAAGAGAACAGAAGAGAAGGGAACCGGGATGAGCAGAAAGGAACTCAGAGGTGAAGGAAAAGGAAGAAGGACAGAAGTGAGTGTTTTTGTTTTCAGTACGGTTTTGAACTGATTGTTCTCTGTATGGTGTAGGAGGAGCTGCGTCCCGCGGAAACGGTGCCAAAACGACTAAACCTGGAGGTAAAACCTCCCCTGTAAAGTGTGATGAGCTGTCGGGGAGAACGCATGGCAACCGAGGGGTTTTAACGTTCTAAATCTCACACAGCAATCAGGAAACACCAACCACCGACCTGATCTGTGTTAATGATCGAGGATTTAGAGCTGTAAAAACCCAAAGACACCTGCACCTACACCTGCACTGGCACGGAGACTTGCACCTTCACATCATCCTTTACATTTACACCTGCACCTGGAAGTACACTTACACATAGTACACCTGCACCTACACCTGCATGTACACCTCCACCTGCACCTGGAAGTACACTTACACATAGTACACCTGCACCTACACCTGCATGTACACCTCCACCTGCACCTGGAAGTACACTTACACATAGTACACCTGCACCTACACCTGCATGTACACCTCCACCTGCACCTGGAAGTACACTTACACATAGTACTCCTGCACCTACACCTGCATGTACACCTCCACCTGCACCTGGAAGTACATTTACACATAGTACACCTGCACCTACACCTGCATGTACACCTCCACCTGCACCTGGAAGTACATTTACACATAGTACACCTGCACCTACACCTGCATGTACACCTCCACCTGCACCTGGAAGTACACTTACGCATAGTACACCTCCACCTACACCTGCATGTACACCTCCACCTACACCTGGAAGTACACGTAAACATAGTACACCTGCAACTACACCTGCATGTACACCTGCACCTGGAAGTACACTTACACATAATACACCTGCACCTACACCTCCACCTGCACCTGGAATTAAACTTACACATAGTGCACCTGCACCTACACCTGCATGTACACCTGCACCTGGAAGTACACTTGCACATAATACACCTGCATGTACACCTCCACCTGCACCTGGAAGTACACTTGCACATAGTACACCTGCACCTGCACCTACACCTGTATGTACACGTGTACCTGGAAGTACACTTACACCTGAACCTACACCTATATGTACACCTCTAACTGCACCTGCACCTGGAAGTACACTTACACATAGTACACCTGCATGTACACCTTCACCTGCACCTGGAAGTACACTTACACCTGAACCTACTCCTGCATGCACACCTACAACTGCACCTGCACCTGGAAGTACACTTACACATACTACACCTGCACCTATACCTGCATGTACACCTACAACTGCGAATACACCAACACTCAAACTTTCACCTGAAACTACACCTGCTCCTGTGGATCCACCGCTTCATGGTCACGTGTGTGCATACAGCATGTCCTACACCTACCTGTAGCATGTTCGTGTGAAGTGTAGATCATTTTGCCCCACAGGATGGTCCGGGAGAGGTATATGAAATTGTTTCGTATGTAAGTGGTTAAAATTCTCTGGACCGTCCTCCGTGGTAACATCATCTACACCACACCATGCTGTTTTGCTCCACAGGCTCCCGAATGATCACTCACGGCAACGAACGAGGCACGGTTTTCTCCTATTCATTTTGTAACGTCTGTGTGTTTTACACGCTGTGTTATTGTGTGTGACAGGGTACGGCCTCGGCCCCGGCGTGTATCCCGGAGCAGGCCTGACTAACGGCTACGGAGTGGGTACGTACCTGTTCGACCGATAATCAACAGACTTGTCATGTCGTGAAGCTCTGTAAGGAGGCATTTCTTTTAGCATGTATGGAAGGAGTCTTCAGTGTCAGCGCTTTGTAACAGGAACCAATCATCTTTGTGCATGCATTATATAATGATTAGTCTCAATCTTCATATAGTCAATTCATTTCAACTTAAATAATAAAAGAACCTGATCTCATCTCGTAAACGTGAGCAGAAATTCAAACATTGCGCAGTGATGCGATTGGATTGTGATTGTTCTTGATTCAGATTTGGACACAATGCTTCATGTTTTCATTTAAGTATCATTTCCTGAACACTTTTCTGTCATGTCCAACCCCCACCTTCTTCGTTTTTCTGTAATAAATGCTTCTTATGTTGTGGATCAGGTCTTGGCCAAGGTGCGTACCCACAAACCGGTCGAGTTGGCAAACAGACAGGTAAAGCCATTTCCTTTTCTGCTTCTTTTTACAGTTTGTTTATATGAGTTTTTTTTTTAAATCCTTCTGTTCTTTACAGCTGCATACTAGACCCCCGCCCCCAACATACACACAAAACTTCCAAAAACTTTGCTCACCACCGCTCACCTTTTTTACGCTGAACGAAACTCAATTACAAAAAAAAAAAAATCGAAATCCTGCGTCTAATTCTAAAGCTGCGTCTCGAACCCCACAGTACTGGTCCACCCTAAAGGTGCGTCTCGGACCCCACAGTACTGGTCCACCCTAAAGGTGCGTCTCGGACCCCACAGTACTGGTCCACCCTAAAGCTGCGTCTCGAACCCCACAGTACTGGTCCACCCTAAAGGTGCGTCTCGAACCCCACAGTACTGGTCCACCCTAAAGCTGCGTCTCGAACCCCACAGTACTGGTCCACCCTAAAGGTGCGTCTCGAACCCCACAGTACTGGTCCACCCTAAAGGTGCGTCTCGAACCCCACAGTACTGGTCCACCCTAAAGGTGCGTCTCGAACCCCACAGTACTGGTCCACCCTAAAGCTGCGTCTCGAACCCCACAGTACTGGTCCACCCTAAAGGTGCGTCTCGAACCCCACAGTACTGGTCCACACTAAAGCTGCGTCTCGGACCCCACAGTACTGGTCCACACTAAAGCTGCGTCTCGAACCCCACAGTACTGGTCCACACTAAAGCTGCGTCTCGAACCCCACAGTACTGGTCCACCCTAAAGGGCGTGTCTCGGACCCCACAGTACTGGTCCACCCTAAAGCTGCGTCTCGAAACCCAACAGTACTTGTCCACACTAAAGCTGCGTTCGCGAACCCCACAGTACTTGTCCACCCTAAAGCTGCGTCTTGAACCCCACAGTACTGGTCCACACTAAAGCTGCGTCTCGAACCCCACAGTACTGGTCCACACTAAAGCTGCGTCTCGAACCCCACAGTACTGGTCCACCCTAAAGCTGCGTCTCGAACCCCACAGTACTGGTCCACCCTAAATCTGCGTCTCGAACCCCACAGTACTGGTCCACCCTAAAGGTGCGTCTCGAACCCCACAGTACTGGTCCACTCTAAAGCTGCGTCTCAAACCCCACAGTACTGGTCCACCCTAAAGGTGCGTTCAGACCCACAGCGGCTCGCAGCGACAAAGCGACCGGAGAACGTTCATTTCGAACAAGAGCTGGCGACTTCTGGTGCTGGCGAATAGATGTGGGCGTGTTCAGCGATGCGACAAAGTTGAGAAAAGTTGAACTTTATGCAAATATAGAGCGACTACCAACAGGAGTGAAGACCGTAGAGTGGACGTGATCCGAAGCCACTCGTGATCACTAGAAGAAGCAGCACCATTGCGGCAGTAGCCAGTTAGCTTAGCTTGGGATCTTAGCGGGTTTAAAGCAAAAAAATACACACTTACTTTTTTGTTGCAATCGAGAAAAATCCCAGTGTAGCTCCTGTGTTGGGTGAAGTGTCCGGGAACGAGCCGCACCGAGCCGGCACTTCACCCAGGAAACACAGAGGTCACGCCCGAAGAGATGCGGTCTGGCACCCGGTCACCATCGAACACACAGTGAACGATACCCTGATGGTGACGCTCGCTTACTGAGACAGGAGCTACCACGGGGATTTTCTCAATACTGGTTTGTTGTCAAAAGTGGAATGCTAGTTGCGCCACCCATGTTACTCTGCTGACCGGTAGCAGGAACACGCCTACCTGCGACTTCATAGTACAGCGACTGGCGACTGAAATCACTGTATGTGTGAACGCACCCTAAGTGATAGTCTTTTTCAACATACTATGACACATACGTGTCCTGTTGCGTAATGCTTCATAATGTGTTTAAAAGTTATCTTCTCGCTTATAGTATCTGTGTCACAAGTTCAAGCACGATCCAGTAAGATATAAACTTTTATTAATTATACACCCTTAATAACTATTATACCCGGTATAACGCTCAATTATGTTTCATAAACGTTTAACACCTACGTTTGAGACGCAAACTGTGTATGTTATGATGCACAGTTATTATAACGTATCATAGCAGATTTATGAACGTGTGATCTGACATTATGAAGTCAGACGCTCATAAACAAAGTGACCTGCATGTAACTACTTAAGAGCACACATACAGCAGTTTATATAAGGATATAGTCATAAGCCATGTCACTGGCGCAAACTGCTCATGAGCCTCAATAATCTCGGAAAGCCTGTTGATTAAATCTCGTAGTGGCCTGGTATAACGCTCGATTATATGTTCTAAACGTTTAACCCCTTTAAGCCAACTGCGCATGTTATAAATCACACCAGCCGAGAGCAGACGTATTATTACGCATTATGACCCATCGCACTATGAATGAACCTTCTCATAAACAAAGTGTCGCGCATACAACTATAACTTCTTACTATAGACTCTTTATAAGAGGTGTTACTGGGGCAGTATGTCAATATTAGAAGCCGAAAGCATGTCTGTCTATAAACTGCTCGTAAGCCTCAACATGCTGACGCGACACTTTTTGTGTGAACCAGCCGAATAAGACCACATCTTCGTTTCGGCTGCTCCCTCAAACCACAGGTTTTTTGTAAGTTTTTTTTTTTTTAAGGTGGTGTTAAAGCAGAAATTAGTCACAGTTTCCATTAGCGGTTTATAAAGAAAGAGTCAAGTCCTCTGCACGTCTTTACACCCTGTTGTGTTCTCGGTAAACGCTGACCACTGGGGCGAAAAGTACACACGGTGCTAACAAAGGCACACAGAGTTCCACAGAATTATTACGCAGTGATGCACACGGAGAGAAAGGTCAGAACACAGAGAAAGGTCAGGAGTTAAAGCAGGTAATGAATGCATTCATAAGTCATTATACACATGGCCCTTGTGCATTATAAGGTTTCTTCGTTAAGCTCTAGAACATGCCATGTATACAGGATTTGTCTCAAATATTTTTGTGGTTTTCTTACTTCACTTTATAAAACCTGCGAACGGTTTTTAAAACCAAAGACACTTCACTTAATGCCTGCAAAAACCTCACATGATGCCCTATAATGCTTTATAAACATGATGAGTTGAGTGCAGTTTGAGGAACCGAAAGAAA